>JARYGA010035279.1:0-36708 GCA_030545235.1 Helianthus tuberosus | reverse complement strand
TGCTGCCTCATTGTCCACAAAAATTAGTGTGTCTAAGAATTGCAAACCATAGTCCCTCATTTGTTATTGAATCCAGAGAATCTGAGAACAACAACTTGAAGCTGAAACATATTCAGCCTCACAAGTCGAGAGAGCGACTGTGGTCTGTTTCTTGCACTGCCAAGTGATTAGCCGAGTTCAGAAGAACTGGCAACCAGCAGTGGTGGACTTAGCATTCAACTTACAGGACCCGAAGACAGAGTCAGAGTATCCAGTTAGAGAGAAGTCATCAGATCGAGGATACCACAAGCCGGTGCTTGGGCAACCTTTGAGATACCGTAAGATCCTCTTCACTATCGTCATGTGGGATGCTCTGGGACTTGACTGATACCGGGCACAGAGGCAGGTTGGATACATGATGTCCGATCGTGACGCTGTCAGATACATTAACGATCCTATGATTGACCGATACTACGTTTCATCCACTTTGTCACCACTTTCATCCGGACATATGCCATGATTCAAAGCCAGGGGGTTGATGTGGGAGATGATTCGGACATATTGAATTTGTCCAACACATCATTCACATATTTGGTTTGGTGTATGAAGATTCCATCGGGCAGTTGCTCAACTTGAAGCCCGAGAAAGAACTTCATCTCCCCCATTGAACTCATTTCAAACTTCTTCTTCATGACCTTCTCAAACTCTTTACACAACTCATCGTTCGTTGATCTGAAAATTATATCATCAATGTATATTTGCACGATTAATAGATGTCCTGCAACCTCTTTTGTGAACAGGGTACTATCGACAGTCCCTCTGGTGAACCCGTTGGTCAGCAGATGCTGGGAAAGCGTCTCGTACCAGGCTCTCGGGGCCTGGTGTAGTCCGTATAACGCCTTGTCGAGTAGATACACCTTGTCTTTGTGTACAGGATCGGTAAAACCCGGTGGTTGACTGACATACACTTCTTCTTTAATCTTTCCGTAGAGGAATGCAGATTTGACATCCAGTTGGTAGACCTTGAATCCCTTCCATGACGCGAATTCCAAGAAGATTCTAATAGCCTCAAGTCGAGCAACGGGAGCATACACTTCAGTAAAGTCAATCCCTTCTTGCTGACTAAATCCTTGGACTACCAACCGTGCTTTGTTCCTTACTATAACCCCTCTATCATCTCTTTTACATTTGAAGACCCACTTGGTCTTGATCAACTTCTGATCTTCCGGGAGTTCAACCAACCTCCGCACTCTAAGCTTTTCAAATTGTTGTAACTCCTTATGCATTGCATTTACCCAACTCTCTTCAGTTAATGCTTCTTTGTATGTTTTCGGCTCTACCTGCGAGATAAAACATTTTAATGAGAAGTCTACTTGTAAAGGTGCTACAGATGAGTAAAAACATGTAAGCCCTTTGTTGATTTGTTCGCGGGTTTTCACGCCGCTTTGAAGGTCACCAATGATTTGCTCCGACGGATGGTAAGTGTCACACCCCGACCACGTGGAACATACAAAACGTGGCGGAAACATCGGGGAGTGTTGTAACAGAATTAATGTTTCAAATCCATGGCAATTGAAATTTCGTTTTATTCATTAGAAGTGTTACAATGTCTTAACAAACAAAGAAATACAACATAATTAACTAGTCTTGCATCTTTTATTGTCACTAAAGCCCAAGTCTGCCTATGTGTATCTTGATCATCTTATGCAACAGCTCCTGAAAACACATGTGAAAATATGGTACGTCAGCATAAAAATGCCGGTGAGATACATAGGTTTTGTGAAAATAGGTTTCATGACTTATGTTTGAGAAAATGTTTAGTCATGAACCTTGTTATTTGCTTTGTTTTGTAAATTATTTGAAAATCGATAAGATCAGATGATATGTATAAATAAATGTCAGGTTAAATGAATAACCATGTAAAATGTGTTTGTATAAGATAAGTCGTTTATAAATCAATGTCTTGTGAAAAGTATGTTATTTGTATAAAAATGTTCTATGTCTCAAACTGAAATGATTCAAATAACGCTACAATATGTAATACCATACAAACACTTATATATAGGAAGTACCAGCGGCGTATCCACCATGTTTGTATCATATTACACACGCATCGTTACTTAATCACTTAATCAAACCAAACCAACAATGTAAATTGTCCATGTATAAATGAATTTGTCAAATGTATTGAATAATATGTCAAAATGCATGATCAATGTAAATCATGTAATGTGTAACCTAAATGATATGTATGGCTAGTGAAAACGCATCAACTAAACCATAGGTGAAAATGCACAAAAACAAAGTATTGAAGTAAAACTTGTTTAAATCAACGTTATGTTTTGTGTAAATGCATGATCAAGGTCAATCATGTAATGTGTAAATGCATGATCAAGGTCAATCATGTAATGTGTAAATGCATGATCAAGGTCAATCATGTAAAAATGTCTATGTCAAAATGTTTATGTCAAAATGTCATGTATGGCTAGCGAAATGTCTCAACTAAACCATATGCACAAAAGCAAAGTATTGAAGTAAAACTTGGTTTAAATCAATATTATGTCTTGCGTAAATGCATGATCAATGTAAATCATGTAATGTGTAAATGCATGATCAATGTCAATCATGTTAAAATGTCTATGTCAAAATGTCTATGTCAAAATGTCATGTATGGCTAGCGAAATGTCTCAACTAAACCATATGCACAAAAGCAAAGTATTGAAGTAAAACTGTGTTTAAATCAACGTTATGTTTTGTGTAAATGCATGCTATACTGATAATGAACATTTATGCGGTGTTGTTCCAATGCATACATCCAAGCCTTGCGACTGAGGTGATAAACCCTTAAACAAATTAAAGGTCTATCTGAGTAAATATCAACGAATTCGGTCATTCCTTTCTGTCCCCTTTCCCTGGGATGTCCGGAACGGGAGTTGTCAATTCCTATGGTACCACTACCTACTAACGAACGGCGTAGCTAATGTTAATGAATGTATTGTCCCATTTAATAAACCAAATGTCATACCAAAATGTAAGCATGTGATGAAATGAAAATGTACTAAGTATGCAACAATGAACATACATAGCATGTGACGTGATGTGATGTAAAACAATGTACTAAGTATGAACTAAATGAACATACATAGCATAAAATGTCATGTCAAACGATGTACTAAGTATGCACGCTATATACATACATAGTATAAAATGTCAATGTAAAACGACGTACTATAATGTACTAACAAACATAGCAGGTATATGATGTGAAAACGGAAAGCATTAAAGTAACAAGTAGGCACATGTGTTCCACCCCAAAACAGTTTGGAAAACAGTAAAAGAGGGGTCTATGTACTCACTTGAGAATGCTCAGTAGTCCTTGAGTAACAACCAAACAATGCTAGAGATCACGGAAATCAAACGGCACCTAATATAGGTAACTATGTTAATTAACCGGACCTAAATCGGAAGATTGGGTAGCATTAGGGTTTGTAAACCAAATGAGTGTAGGAACTCATATGATATGGTTTAACAAAGCCTACATACTAAATGAAACTTAACCTAAGTCTTATCGACCCATTACGACCCGTTTAGGAAGCTTATGCTACTTTAACGCGTCGTGCGCGTGAAACGCGTTCGGACCGCCTAACTAGTCCTATGACAAGTGTTATATGCCTAAACATGTTACATAATCAGTTATGTGGCAAAAGTTTAGGTTACATATGCTAAATTACCAATTTTGCATGAAAAGGGTATTCTGGTAATTTACCTAAGGCATATAAACTACCTATCATACAACTACTTAAACGTTGTGACCATAGGGTATAACCTCGGAAGGTTATTCCCTACCTACTATGGTCACCTAATGTGTTTGGTCGGATCCTAATGATCGACCAAACTGGGTCGGGTTCGAAGGTATAGGCGATTTATTAGATCGCCTACCCTACGACCCTAGACAACGTGGTAATCAGTGGGCATAGTCCCAAGGGACTATGACCAACGTGATTACACTCACGTTGCGAAGTTCAAACGAACTTCGCATTGACCATTACTGGTCAACGCTGAAAGTCAAACAAAGTTTGACTTTCTGACTCGAAAAGCAATAAAATAAGGAAAAGAACGAAAGAATACTTACCCAGGGTCCCCGAATGCTAATCCCGACTCAAGAACTCAGGTATGAAACAATGGTTTCAACTTAGAGCTCTCAAAATCAGAATTCTTGTAAGTTTTAAAGCATATGGGGGTGGGGTATTTATAGTATTCGGGTAACCGTTGAGATCGTTTCTTGGAAAAGGGGAAACGATCAAGGCCGTACACTTGTCGGAACCTTATGGAAGCTTAAAATGGTTCTTATCAACATGACTAGGCAATTAGGAACTTGTGGGTGAGGTTAAAACAGCTGCAGCCTGCTGTTTAGAAACTCTGAATCTGGTCAGCAGACCCCTAGCGCACCGCTACGCTTAAAGTGTAGCGCACCGCTAGGCACTATTTTGGCAGAATTACACTTTTGGTCCCTGAACTGTATTTAGGCCATTTTCGACACGTTTAAGGCCCGTTAACCCTATTTCAAAGCTCTAAAATGAAGTTAAAGTATAGGGAACTTAAAATGTGTTCAAAAATATCTCGGATGTCGGTTCGTTTGGCCGTACGAACGCGATGTTCGGTTAATTACGACGGAATGCGCATAAGCGCGAAAAACGATCCAAATGACGAAACAAATGGATTTTTCTTAAGGCGAACACTAAAATATAATATAGTCATGCTTACATAAATTTTTGGATGTCCGGATGTATTCAGAACGTAAGTTATGCGCGAAAATGCAAACTTGTGCACTTTTTGACACTTTTAGTCCCTGAATGACACAAAAGTTTATTTTAGCACACCGAACCCCTCAAAGCCTATTTCTAAGCTATGTAAAGGATATTTAAGGTGTGTTTAACTTATGGTCATGTTCCGGAATGTCTGTTACAGTTCAAATTGGCATACTTTCGCAGTTTGTCAAGTTTAGTCCCTGTAAGCGAATTAGCTTGTTTTTGCCATACCAAAGCCTTCAAAACTTATTTCTAAGTTATGTAAAGGTTATTTAAGGTATGTTAAGCCTATGTCACTATTCCAGAGTGTTTGTTGCATTAAACTGGTTATATTTACGCATCGGTGCGCGTATAACCTTCCAGAAAGCGATTTAGAGTTTGAAATTGAACAAGAATTGATATGTGCAAATGATACACATATTTTTACAAATCCCAAGTATGAAATATAATATTTCATTGGTTTGGTATTTGTTTGATGGCCGTGAAGGCACAGGTGTTACAGTAAGACAACGTTCTTGGCATGACTGTATTCGGTACGCTCACTTCCGATTGCAAATTTGTTATATTCTGATCATCCATGTGATCATCAGCATTTGAAGACGTAATATTTGGTTCATCGTCATAAATCGGATCGTTTTCCGATTCTGAGTCGTCAGAATGATCAAATATTGGAGCTGTTTCTTCTGGGGTTACGTGTGCAGTTCAACTAGGACCAGCCTCATGATCATTTGAACCCACGGTGGGCGAGGAAACTACCAACGGTCTCGGCACTTGTTCTTGTGAAAGAAACTACTGTTGTTGGTACAAGAATGCCAGTTCCTGTTCATTCGGCTCTGTCGGTAAATAGAATGACTCCCAGAGATTATCGTAATCAAATAGCAACCTGTTTCCGGGAAGTTGACTCAGAGCAGTAAACCTTTGACAGTCAACGTGTTGAACCTTGTATGATCTTCCCCAAACTCGGAACAAAAACTCTTTTCAACGGACTAGCGTATCCTACAAAAAAACCTTCATTAGCTTTTGCACCAAATTTACCGTCTGGATCAATTAATGTGCATGGTGATCCAAATGGTTCTAAAAATTTCAGATTCGGTTTGTAAAGATGTAGCAATTCAAAACAAGTTTTCTTGTACTTCTTCACCGTAAGAACCCGATTGAGTGTGTAACATGCCGTGGCAACCGCTTCATTCCAAAAATATACCGGTAATTTCGAATCTGCTAACATGGTACGAGCCGTTTCGATCAACGTATGATTTTTCCGTTCTACGACACCGTTTTGTTGAGGAGTATACGGTGTGCTGAATTCATGAAGAATACCCTTATCGTTGCAGAATTCGAGCATACGGTTGTTCTTGAATTCCGTGCCATTGTCGCTTCGAATACGTCTAATTGGCAGTTTGTACACATTCTCCATCTTTTTGAATAGCTTCATCAAAGAATCAAACGTTTCCTCTTTTCTCTCCAGAAACAACACCCAGGAGAATCTTGTAAAGTCGTCAGTCACAACTAAACAATATAGATCTCCACTTATGCTTTTCACATTTACCGGTCCAAAAAGATCCATATGGAGTCTTTCTAGCGGTAATCTGATGGGGTTTAAGAGCTTTTTTGGGTGCGATTTCTTCGTCTGCTTCCCTTTCTTACATTCAACACAGTCATCGTTCAGATGGAAGCTTTTCACATTAACACCTTCCACAAGATCATTATGAACTAAAAAGTTCATCTTCCTCAAGTGAATATGTCCCATTTTACGATGCCACATGATGGATTCTTTCTCAGTCGCCTTCGTCTTACTCACAAAGCATTGTACCATTTTATCTGTCGTTGTTGCCACGCTCATGTCTAGTATATAGAGATCATTTTCACGAGGAGCGCGCATCAACACCATCTCTTCTGGTATTTTAAACCCTGGTTTAAGAATCAGACATTCATCTTTCGTGAAATGAACAGTGAACAACTTATCACAAATCTGAGAGATGCTCAACATATTGTTTTCCAACTCAGCAATGTAATTCACTTTTTCGAATGTTACGACTCCGTTAGTAAGTATTCCTTCTCCAACAATTCTTCCACCTTGAGTTCCAGCAAACCCGACATAACCTCCATTGATTGATTTGACGTCGTATAGCAATGCTAACATCCCTGTCATGTGCCGCAAGGCGCCGCTATCCATTATCCATTTAGAAACGATAGACCTTGGAAGCCCCTACACACATCAAAAGACATTTACTTAAACAACGATACCCAAGATTTTTCAACATTTGGTATACTACCAAAGACAATATCATGAGCAACTGTATCAACTTTTGGAATGTTAAAAACAACATTTGGAACATCAGGTTCTGGTTTTGATTTTAGAGTTCCTTCCTTGATAGGTGGGAATTCTTCAATCAACTTATCTAACTCAAATTCAATTTTCTCATCAGTGTTTACAAAAAATTTTGGTTCCGATTTTAAAACTTCTTCCATTTTCTTTTCCTCAAAAGATTGTTTAGGTTTCTCCACCCATGATTGACTTTGGGAAATCTTTGTTTTAGGATAAATCTTTGAAGTCTTTTGTGATTTTGAGGATTCACCAATTTCAAAAGTTGATTTTGTTTTGTCCTCTGACTTCAATGATTCACCGCGTTTGAGAATACGCACGGGGGATACCATAGGTGATTTTCCCTTATAATCTTTTGAAATTTTTGGTTTTGATTTATGGAAAACTGGTTTTATGATCTTTTTGACACATTGTTTGGCCATGTGACCGATTTCATTGCATCGATAACAAATTCTTTTGTCATATTCAACAAAAGTGGATCTGTTGGTCTCGTCTCTTATCTTTTTGGTCGCAATAAAATCATCAATTGCTTGCTTACTAAAGATATAACCCTTTTCAACTTCTGTGTTATTACCATCCAAAACACGTCACTCAATTTTTCTTTTGTCTTAACCTCTTTCTTAGCCATTTTCTTCTCAAAACCAACACCTTTCTTTTTGTAATTATTTCCATGTCTCTTGTTATTACCATTGTTACCCACCCATTCATTTTTCTTTCCCGGGTTGTTTGTCAATTGTTGTCTAACAAAAGATTTTTTCGGTTTTGATAGAAACGAATTATTGTTAACTTCTGAGATATCAATTTCCACGAGTTTGAAAACTTTTTCAACCCTTTCTAGGTTCGCATTCTGAATTGGATACTCAAAATCAGTATACAGTTTGTCAGTTCCGGTCATCGTGTAAACCACAATGATCGAATCGTCATCCAAAACTTTATCTGATTTTGGATAAACTTATCAAGAAAGTTTCCGTCATCTTCAGAATCTGAACTGGATTTCTCAAAATGAATTTTAACCGTTTCAAAATCAGTGTTATCACTCTCTTCATCCAACACTTGGTCTACAACTGTTTTAACCAGTTGTCACTCGTTGTCGGTGTCAGACGGAGATAATGTAACATCTATGTTTTCCGGTAACTCATTCTCTTATGTTCTCAGTTTGAGATTCAATGCTTCCTCCACCCCGTCTGGATATTTCTGAGTATAATGATTCCACATTGGGGGTGGAACATTTTTGAAATCAGTTTGTTGAGGAACGATCTGATCAATCATATATGACGATGAAAGATAACTGATCAACTTTTTGTCGACTCTTTCTGTCTCAATTCGCATCAGTTCAAGTTCCTTCTTTAGAGATGCGATTGTGTCCAGATGAATGTTAATCGACATTTGCTTGTCCATGACCATAGCTTTGAGCATATTAGCAATTTTATCATTTTCTTTACTCTCAGTGTGAATCATTTTAATTGATCGTGACAGAGTGTCATAAGCTTCTTTAACATCATTGAAATCGAATTTTAATTTGTCGTTAAACCTTTTCAACTCTTGAAACTGTTTGTCTTTTTCAAGACAATCCATGCATGGTTTTAAACAGTTTTCAAGAATTGGATCAACTTTTTCAAAATCATTTTCTTGTTTATCATATTTACTTTCTGATTTACCAAACTCTCCGGACTCAGACTCAGATTTCTCTTCGGATTCGGACTCCACATTTTCTGGTTTGTCATCGGACTCGGACTTCTCTCCGGACTCATCCTTTTCAACTGACACTGACTCTTGAGTTGCATCTTTGGTCTCATTGTTATCAGAAGGTGTTTTAGTTTGTTCTACCTCTTGCAGCTTGACCATAAGAGCTTTGTCTGCTATTTCTTTCAAAGTCTCTTCGTTCATTTCATTTGAGACATCAATGATCTCTTGAACCGGAGTGTGTTCAACTTCGTACTGTGGGCAAAAACCTGTAGTCGGTTCACTAAAGATACCTGCAAAAGAATCAAACACATTAGCTGGCATTATAGATTTAAATGCATTACTAATAACCTCCTATTCAGACTGATAATAATAGACCGCTGCTGCTGCCTCTTCTAGATCTGCAAAACTTTTTTCATTCACCACTTCACTGACTTCAGGAATACATTCCTCGATTACCGGTTCCTGCTCTTCAGTAATTTCAGCCATCATTGCAAGACCACCTACTGGAACGTACTTATCCCAACTGAAACCTTCTGGAATCTTTTCGTCGTCTTGATTCACCAAAAGAGCTTTTTCTGTTTGTTTGGATGGACTGTTCTGAATTTGAGGTCTTGGATTGAATGGTTGTTGACTGTTTTTATGATAGATGGCATGTCGGTAATAATCATTGGCGAATGGATTCTGGTGGTTATTAACTTCTCTGTTCGGACATTCACGCTTGAAGTGTCCCTTCTCTTTACACTTGAAGCAAGTCACCTTCGATTTGTCGAATCCAAGTTTAGGATCAGGACCTGCTAGACTGCTTCTTCCGGTAATTTCCATGAATTTCTGAGCTCTTCTCACAATGCTCGCCATTCCCCATTTTATGTCGATGAGTTCCATTTCCTCCGGATTAATTTGATCGTAATCTTCTTTAGTCATGTCTGGATTACCAATCCGTCCGGCTACTAGACTCTCGTAAGACTCAAGTACTGAAGCAAGAAGTGCTATATGCTGCTTTGCGGCTGTCTCAGTAAAATCTTGACCATTTTTTATATTAACAGCAATATTGCACAATATCCCATTACTATAATTCTGATTATTCGATCATGAAGAACTTTGAGAAGAATCCTATTCTTGACCACTCCGTACCTTAGGATTCAGTTCGTAATTTGAAAACGGTGAAAAGTTGTTGTTAGGACTGCTTTGAGGTACTCCCGATGAAGATTCTACACTGAATGTCGTTTGAATTTTTGGACTCGGAGCAGATGTGGCAGATGAGTTTCCTTTGTAATGAAGCTGAACATCTTGCTGTACGTTTGCAGATTGCATTTTCCTCATCTTCCTAAGTTCAAGTTCATGAGCTTCAATTCTCTCGATAAACGTGCTTAAATTGAAACCCACGTATTCCAAATTGTTCTTCAAAATCAATATGAATGTACCCCACTCTTCTTGTGGTAGTGCGTCAGCCAACTTATCAACCAACTCTTCATCTGATTTATCTATACTCAACCGTTTCATCTCCACTACCAAGTGACAGTACCTCTCAATCAATTCTTTCGTTGATTCTCCTTTGATAGCAGTAAAAATGTCGAATTCTTTTTTCAGTAATGCCTTTTTGCTTTTGATCATTGCAGCACTCCCAAGAAATTTGACTTTAAGAGCATTCCAAATAGATTGTGCGTCATTCTGATGCTGTAATAGTACCAAAATGTCTTCTTAATTGCTTGTTGCAATATACTGACCATCTTCTTCTCGGCTTTAAAACTTTCTTGTTCAGCCGGAGTTAAGGAGTTAAGTGTTTTCAGAATACCAGCATCATTCACAGGAACTACATATTTCGTTTCAACTTTCAGCCAACATTCAAGGTGATTCGCCTAAACCCACGTGCGAAATCTATCCTGCCACCCTGAATAATCTTCAATGTTGAGCAGTTTCGGTGGTTTTTGCATGGTTCCTAACTCGTTCTCCATATTCACATTCTGTACTATACTTGCCGAAGATTGAACAGTCATACCTCCTCCGAAAAATGCATTGTAAAACTCTTGATTGTCCATTTTATACTTTGAAAAATGTTTCGGAAAAATTTTTAAGTTTTGAAAAATGTTAGTTTCAAGGGACCTGGACTTTCACACTTTCTGGACTTTCAAACGAACTGAACACTTTGTGCGAGATGACACAATTTGTTTAAAAGAAATTCCAACTCGTGCGATTTAATCACTTCGTGCGATCTGGATACTCAAGTCGTGCGAACTGGTCACACTTTTTGAAAATTTCAAACGACCTGGACCAATTCGTGCGAACTGGACTAGCTTTTCAAACGGTTTGGCAAAAACTCATGCGACATGATCAGTTTCACACGATCTGAGCATCATGTTCACACGATTTGGACATTTTTAAACAATTTGGATCCGTTTTAGTTTGATTTATGGTCTACAACTTTGTAAGATTGTTTAAAATGATGTTTTACACAAAATATCCAAAATTCAGTCCATTTTTTCCGTGAATTCATCCTAAAATCCAAGAAAGAGTAGAAGTATATGGTTCTAAACCTTTCTAAACACTGATATCAACAGATCTGGCTCATCCTGAGCTCTGATACCACTTGTAGGATCGATGATTCGTCCAATACGAGTCAATCAGAGTCAGATCTAGTTTCTAGAAAGGCGGAAACAGACTAGAAACCGTCAATCAGTGTTAGAATAGGAGTAGAAGAGTAGAAAGTCACTTTAAACATGTTCTTCATTCATATAAAACGTTTTCGTACAGAGAGAATTTTGACAGCACTTCGTGACAGAAATCTCCAGAAGTTACAAATTAAGAACTACACTAGCCTATTTATAGGCTGTCCAGTTCGCACGAGTTCATACATCCACATCGCACGAACTGGCAACTTCCAGTTCGTGCAACCTGACCTACATAACTCAGTTCATGCGAACTGGCCCTAAACACAAATAAACTTTAACTTTTAACCTATTACATATTACTGATACGACACAGACTGATGACGTAGGCGATAGACATTATGCACCAACACAAAACAACGTAACTAATCTATGTACTATTCATTAAATTGATTACTCTAATGGTTGTCAATTTGTCAACAACAAACAAAATGACCAAAAATATTCAAAATAAACAAAGTGATTGCACAATATCCAGATCTCGTTATCCATATGTGAGCCTAAAATCAACACAAACAAACACACAAAATAGAAAAAAAGATGAATAAATCGGACAACAATAAGGAATAGATACGAACCTGGACGGATTGCTCAATTGCGATAGACTTAAAAGAATGCCCAAACTTTCCATAATCACCACCACCACTATTTTGCCAGCCCCCTTATCATTCCGTAACAGCCCCAAACAATACGATTCGTAAAGATGTTGCTTGCCACTTTTTCTTTCTCCGGTAAACTCTTTCTCTCCTTAGTTTATCGACCATCACAAGCCAACACTGGCGAACACAACATATCATCTTGAAATCCTTGATTGAACACCAAGATTTACTTACGGACCCCTGATTCATACACATACAATCAGCCCTGAAACATATTATAAGTTAGTAAAACAACTATGATCGTAGTATGATTGTATGAGTAGCAACTCACACAAAAAAACTAAACCATACCTTTTTAACACAGATTCAGCAAAAGCTCTCATGTAGTTAGATAGCTTATACGAACATTCGTCGAGAACCTATCAATTGGAGAAAAATCAACTAATTACCAGAAAAAAAATTAAAAATTGTTAGACTAAATATACATATAGGAGGTCATTCTTTTCAAAACCAATGTTGAGAACCAGATAAACATAGAAATGAGAGCATTAACTTCACCCAATGCATATAAAAAGCGCACATCCAACACAACAAAACTGCAATAATTAAAAAAAGAAAAGAAATATTTAGGATCAAACACGAGGCATTTCATCGAACACCTGGTAGGTAACAATTTTAGTACCTGTTACTTTGGTTTGACGAGCACTCATTTGTAATTTCAAAATCAAAACAATGCATTGGGGAAACTGACCCGACACCCGCACGGCTTTTTTTGATAATCTCAATAGATGTAACAACACATAACAAATTAAAACCCTAATTTGAACTGACTGGTAAAAAAGAATGTAAAATGAACAAAAATATGAACAAATCAATGTAGCCAATACCACATGATCCAATCGGCTCCCATCGCCTTCATCTTCTTGTATCGTTCTTCAAGAATTAAACTATCACGCAACCATGTATAAGAACCCTAATATGAATAATACAAAATAGAACCCGGAATCTGAAAAATAAAGATTTAATAGAGTAGAACCCTAATCTGAAGAATACCTCACTTGCAGATATCCTCAGTAGAGATTTTCGAAACCCCAATCTGAAAAATAGACAATACTTAATGAGGAAACATAGGATGAACAAAATCAATCTGAAAAATAGACAATACAAAAAAGTTAACATCAATTGAACATGTATGCCAGAATCGAAGTTGTTATTACCTGATGTTGAAGTTATTACCAGAACTGAAGTTGTTAGCCAAGAATCAGAAAGAAAATTGATACTTTAGGGTTTGAAATAGGAGATGATGTCGAGCAGTGGCGTCAATTGTTGGAGGAGGAAATTAGGGTTAGGATTGGCAAAGGAAAAGAGAATATATATGCGGGTGACTCAAATCCAGATTCCGACCCGAAAAAGAAACGGATCCCGCGTCCAATATTTGTTTGTGTATTTAGAAATGGATTCCCTCTCAAACTCACAAAACACCTCAACCATAGGTTGCCACATCATCAAAAAGCTCCAAAATCACATGCCACATGGCCCAAATCCATCTCATATATATATATATATATTACTATGTTTTCACATTTTATGTTTATATATGAGATGATTGTGAAATTTCGTAAAATGGTTACATTTTAAGTTCTGTAGTAACGGTGGCAATCTGCCGCTTCTCTATGGTACCAGTTGTTGCTTCATTGAATTTGCTTCACTAATAGGCTCACGATTCGACTTTGATCATTATGGACCAGTACCAAGATTGAGTCCTAGACAAGCGGATCTTATTTTAACAGCCGAAACAGTAACAATGAAAATGGCCCCTTAGTGAGATTATACGAGCAAATGCCTGAACCAAAATAGCAAATGCTTGAACCAAAATATGTTATTGGTATGGGAGCATGTACAATTACAAGGGGGATGTTCAGTAGTACGGTAGCAACAACCCTATTCTCTTGTAGTGATATCTTACCGTCACAACATGCAGGGACTTTGTACTACTTGGCATAGTTTCACCCCTCTGGCATCGCGACGGGTAGTAAATCTAGTTTTGATCAATTCATAGACAAAAGTTAACAACCAAAACAAGTAATATTAGTCACTAATACTAAAATAATACAATGAAAACATAATGTTAGCAGGTAAAACTAAGGCTTTAACCAGCCGAATGTTCAGCGAATAGTTCGTGAACCATTCGACAGGAAGTTCGTTCATGTTCGTTCGTTTAATAAATGAACAAGCACGAACAGGAAATTTCGTTCGATAAGTTAAACAAACGAATATGAACAGAGATTGTGTTCGTTCGTTTATGTTCGTGAAAATTTGATAATTTGTTCGTTTATGTTCACACTTTTATGTCCATTTGTGTTCTTTCATTTAAAAGTTTTTTATATTATATTTATATTTTATTGGTTTTAGTTTTTAAAAAGTTGAAACCATAATTGTGTTTATGATAAAGTTAGACAAACTTTTTAATTTTTTTTTTGTAGTAATTATGTTTATGATAATTATGTCAATTATGTTATGTTGAATACTTATTTATTTTTGGTGGATTCCTAGTAATCTTTCTAATGAAAAATGCGGATTTTTTTAGAATGTATAAATAACATTATTTTGTGTTCTTTATGAACATTTGTTTGTGTTCGTTTACGTTCGGTTAGTGTTCATGAACGTGTTCATTTCCTTAATGAACGAACAAAAACAAGAAATCTCGTTCGGTAAGCGTTTGTAAACCGTTCATGAACCTGTTCATTCCTTAACGAACACAAAGCCTTGTTCGTGTTCATTTAAAGCCGTAGGTAAAAGCCAACTTTAGGGGTGAAAATGAGATTTACCTCAAACCAATGGATGATTATTATAATTAACTCAATCATTTTTTTGGATAGCTAGATCACCCGGTTAGGCCTTTGGCCTTTGATCACCCAGGTCACGAGTAGGAATGCCGCGGTTGGTATATTCTAAGTTAAATTAAACTGCTTATGTCAAGAAAACAATGCCCAATCTATTAACTAATAAGCAATTGAGTTGTTTAATCTTATTCACAGATTTTTTACTTAAATGTTGTTTTTAATGAAAATGCTACAGATCAAACTGAATGTGGGGTGTTTTGTGTTTTGCCTTAGCTAACATAAGCATTTTCTACCAATATTGGAGGATGGATAGCTGACACACTTGTGAGCAGAGGGTTGTCCATGCCTACAGTTCGAAAGGTAATTTTTCGAGGTAAGAAAATCAGTGGGTGGGACGTTCATCCGTAGGGTATCGCTTCTTAAAAAAACAGAACTAGTTTGGCAAATATAATGATATGCATCACTCGATGTGTTAGGTTTATTTCTATGGTGATATTTTAGTGTTCAACTGAGAAATGTTATTGATTGAACCATGATATTTTGCAATGTTTTTCTAAAGCTTCCTAAGGTTTATTATTTGTACTTTTGTATGGTGCTTTATGGGCAAGATTATGATTGTTGCAGATGCATTTTAACACAAAAAATACGTTTTATGTGACCAATATAATGATATGCATCATATAATTATGATTGTATTAGCTGCTCTACTGTAAAATAGAAATTTCGGATATTTAAGTATGATGATAACACGAGTAAAGTTGAGTAATTTTCAACAATAAGAACAAGTTTCCAATCTGAGATTTAATGTATAACTAGCTTTTTATCCCACCGCGCGTTGCGGCGGAACCTTGAACGTTACAACGACAGAGAACCGTATTTGTTGAACTTCGGCTCTTGAAATATCATCAGCATCATGAACTTTTTCTGGCTGTTTCCTTTCTTTCAAAGCAGAATTGTAGTACTCATTTAAAAGGTTGCCATGAAAAGTTCAACAAAAATCGCATAACAGGTGAGAAAAGTTATAATGTAAAAAAAACTAATTACTACCGTAAAAATCATAAGCTCTCTCTTCCTCATGACCACAAGTATGATCAATAACAACAGAATGACAATAGCATGGATGGATATCAAAATCAATGGTAGAATTATCAAACCTTTTAGATCATTTGATCTTATATTCATTCCTAAGTTCTTATATTTGTTTTGCCCTAATTTTCATCATCAAATCAACAATAACCAAAACCTAATCTATACAAACAATATTAAACACGCACCGATCATTTTATCAATGAGTTTGAGTTCATCCTGAGCCTCTTCAATAAGCTCTTCAACCTCTCGACGGCCTTACGGTAGCCTTCGTCCTCCGGTACTCGTTGGATCTCGGTTAGGGTTTTGTTGTATAGACCGATTAACACCGCCGGTTATCGTTAGCGCCGTGGCTCCACCACCAATACTTCCAAAACCAACGAAAATTGGTTAAAATCTCTCCGGAATTTTCTTTCTTCTTATATTCATTTGGACGCAACTCGGACCTATATCTCTTACCTAGCTTGCAGCATAAAGTCTAGTTGCTCTTTTGACCTACATGCAATGAGAAAGGGCATGGCCAGGAGTTCCCATCCATGTCACGTAGTTGCCTTCCCTAGCTTATCTATATTATGGATTCCACATCACAAAACCCACGGTTACTTTCATATCAAAGAACCAAAAAACTCACACAAGTTAAGACAATAACACAAATTTTTTTGAAGCTGATCTACTTATAGTTGATCTAGAAAAAGCAACTAAATAACAAAGAAACAATGTGATTACCTTCAAAGATAGTGATGAATGTTGAGGAAGATACCAAATTTCAGCCTGAAGTAAATTCAATCAAACATCAGCAAAATCACAATCACAATTAACACAACTTCTCATATAGTTAAAAGCATCAGTTCTCCAATCTCTAACAATCAAAATACAACAGAAGATTAGTTGACTCACCTACTATGCCATTCATCCTTGGTATTCAAACCCGGTTGGAGTCGTTTCAGGAGACCTCCCGACAACATTCCTCCTTAATCGCTCTGAATATCAACTGCTCCTCAATCGTCAATTGTAAATCAAAATACACCAAATAAATCAAATTACCTCGAATCAGTTGTAAAGCCTCAATGTGACAATGTTACCTCGAATCCACCATCATCGTCGTCATCAGCAGCCGACCATCAAAGCCGCCGCTGTCTCAAAACCCTAGATACAATCATCGCTGGAGTATAATGGATGAGAGAAGGATTGGCGATGTTTCTTCATCAGCAGCAGCAGCCGCTGTCTCAAAACCCTAGATACAATCGTCGTCATCAGCAGCCGATCATCAAATCCGCCGCTGTCTCAAAACCCTTGATACAATCGTGCGCTCTCTGTTTTGATGTGAGATGGGTGAAGGGGCGGTGGGTTTTAGTGGTTTTTTGCTGCCTGGTGGCAAGCACGGGGTTAACAGAAGCCATACACATGGCTTCTAAAAGCTTTGTTCAATTTTGGTCCAATGAAAGAGTGACACCATTAGGTAGCACTATTCATTTACGTTGGGTTATTAATAGATATTAATAATAATGTATAGACTAATCATGGAACAACTTTGAAAGCATTTAATCTCATCTTTTGTTGTAAATCCAAGTATGATATGTACAAAATGGGTGGAAACCGGTTTGGTATCACTATGCAACATAGAAGTCTTCTTAAGATATCCTTTCATTAAGGGTCTTGCTATTCACACACCCCCACCTACCCTTTTGTCTATTCACACACCCCCAGTGTCGAGCTGTGGCCAGAGCGCGGCGTTTTGGTCCGGTCAACCAGACAAAAGACTGACGGGTGTCTGACGGGTCCGTTGACCTGACCAAAACGCCGAGCTTTGGCCGCGTTCTGGTCCTGTCAACCAGCCAAAAGACTGACCGGGTGTCAGTCTTTTGTCTGGTTGACAGGACCAGAACGCGGCCAAAGCTCGGCGTTTTGGTCCGGTCAACAGACCCGTCAGTCTTTGTCTGGTTGACCGGACCAAAACGCCGCGCTCTAACCACAGTTCGACACTGGGGGGTGTGTGGATAGACAACATGGGCGTGTGAATAGACATGCCCTTCATTCATTAAAGCCCTTCTCTTAGAGCATTCTCATCCAATCCATCATCTTTAACCTTATAATTTAACTAAAAATCATCACTTTTTAAAATTTATCTTACATTTTAAAAAACCTCCTACATCCAACTCCTCATACCTATCTCTGTATTCTTTTTTTATTATTATTTCTTCTCTTTCTTCCACTTACAATTTTAACTACCATCTATTTTGTCTTATTATATTTTTTTTAATATTGATTCTAATAACTTTGTTTATAGAAATTATACTACTAATTATTATTTTTGGGTTTTTCGGATCGGGTTACTTTAAATACTAATTATATCATCATAAACCAACAAAAAAAATTGCTTGGAAAACAATAATCACCATAAATACTAATTATTTTTGGGTTTTTCGGGTCGGTTGTCTTTTTTTTTCACTCCCGTTTATGATGAAATTTCCATCTTGATCAAACGGGTCAAGTGAAGAGACAAACCACTTACTACATATTATAATATACATTCACTTGGAAAACAATAATGATCAAATCAAATATCATACCATCCATTTTCACTACCATCATACTACAAACAACTGTTTAAGATACCGAACCATGACAAGTTTGACCTATTTAATAGCCTACACAATGGATTTACACATAACACCAAAAACACATAAGTATGAGGTTAGACAAAGCTACAAAATATGTGTAGTAATACTTCCTTGTAACACCAAAATATAGATGGTGATATTTCCGTGTAGCACCCAAAAAACGCGCTAGTGTTCGGTTCAAAGTTGATTATCTCAGGCATGGTCGCGCCTCATTACGATTTCCCTTTGAAGTTCTTCAAAATACAGTCGTTGGATTTCTGTCATACCGCTCACATCCATCATCATAATCCGCTGGTCCGATTCCTTCTTTGCAAGTTCTGTTTTCTCAGCTTCAATCCTTAATTTTCTGACAGTAACCTCAACCTTTCATCTTCCGCTTTCTTGTCATACTCCATCTTCTCAGTCTTAAGGCGAAAATACTCTTTCTCTTGAGCTTGCGCCTCCTCTAAAAGTGTAAACTTCATCTTTCTGAGTTGAATAATTTCCTCAGTTTGCTTACCTTCAGCCTTTCGTTTTTTAGCAACTTTCTTACCTATTGGCCGATCCAATTCGACAACTTCATCTTCAATGACATTTCGCGTTGGGGATGGGGTTGTGGTTGGGGTCGGGGGTGGGACCATCGTCTTCCTTTGCTTTGCGGCATCCCGCAAAATCCACTTAGGTTGGTCCTTTAATAGGTTCCAACAATGCTCGAACAGAAAGTTGCACTTTTCTTCTGATTGGTACATAATTTTCGCCTTATCAAACTCGCATTTAAACAAATAAAATACATGTCAGAAGAACAAAATAAAGTATTATAAAATACTATTAAAACAAGTTGAGGGTGGATTATTTTACCTTATCCTGCTCAGTCATGCCGCTTTGATTTAATCGTTCAACTTGAGCAAGGCATGAACAAAAGCTATTAGTGGCCTTTTGAATACAAGACCATCGATTTGATAAGGACTTGATCGTTCGCTCGATTGTGGTTTCTTTATGTTGCTGAAAGTACTCAAAGATTTTTTCCCATAACTGAGAGTATTTCTGATCTGTTCCTTGAATGGCATCAAGGCTATGATTAAGCCAGCCGGAGACAACTAGCTTGTCTTCTTCCGGGATGAAATTCACGCCCCTTGTTGATTTCTTAACGCTGATTGGATTAGTGGGTAAGGGTGGAGAATCGTCAAGGCTTACAATAGAGTTTCCATGAAGAAGGTTGGTGTAGTACATACCTTGGTCTTGTGAATCCATACTCAAAGCTACAATAGGATACAAATATCATTTATTTAGCCGCCCTTCGCTTTTTAACGTTATTGAAACAAAAAAAAGAGCACATTTACTTGCAAATCAATACTAGTAAATTACTTAAAAAGAAATTAATCATTACTTATGAAGAACAAACAAATAATACAGATAATACAAGTAGTTTGAATGGGTCACAGTTAATAGCCGCGGCATAGTTAATCGGTCACAATTAAAACTTAAAAACTACAGGTTTTTTCAGCGAAAAACATCAAAAAAATGTGACAACCCTCACTAAACCAGGTATCCGTACGACTTAATTTAATAATTAATTACTGCTTAATTACTGTGCTTGCTTGAACTTGTGAATAAACTGCTACTTGATTACTGATACATGTACTTATTTGCATCATACTTTACTTGCTGTCACTACATTATTTACATGCTGAACCTTAGTGACAAACATGATGCACAAAAAGCACAGTAGCACTATAACGGATAACCTATTGAGCATGCTGATAAAGCCAGCATCAGGCAGACACTGCCTCTAAGGCCTGTATGAGCCAGAAATATTTTACTACACTAGTGGTGAGTGTAGGGATACCAGGGTTGTAGAACTGCGTCTCTAGGAATAAGTTTCAATGACTGGATGTGCCTAAAACGTGCTCTAAGCACAAAATTCAGCACTTAGCTACCTAATAAAGTGCCAAAACATGAGAAAAATATTACTAGACACTTTACAAAGTGTCAGAAATGAGTTGTGTCACTAAAAATGGTATTAACAACACTTTAAAGCTTTGTTAACGCTTTAACGGATTACTATCCAACCGAACAACCGGACAGTACCCGAAACATGAAAATAATGTCATTTTCATTATTTATCTTTTTCTGAGCCAGTTAGGGTCCCTGAATACCCTAACACCCACTGTAACGCGTGACACACAACTAACCGGGTTAAGCACTTAACTAACTTACTTAACCTAACTATACACTTAACTAATGGTTGGATTTGAACTAGAACCCCCCCCCCCTTGAACCGAAACCGTCCCTTAGGGGACACCCTTGTCCTTGTGATGATTATTTTAATCTTCCTTGCTTAGTATCTAGAAGACATAGCGTCCATTGGTTAAACACATTAGAATTTGTCTATAAGATCACCACTAAACACACTTGATCTTTCACTTTACACAACTCACCACTCAAGCTCTCTCTCCCTCTCTTTGAACTTTCGGCCGAGAGCACCCACCCCCCATCCATCCATTTTCGATTCCATGCAAGCCATTCCAATCATCTACAAGTGATAAGGATCTCATACGAAGAAGCTTGGTGCAATCGGAAGGCGAAGGACCTCTCTACTTTGCTTTTATCCACCCTATTTGCGCTTAGATTCTTCCCTAGCCTCGAGCTAGTGGTATGTTACTTAAATCACCTACTCGAACTATTTTGAAGTGGTTAATGCGATGTGTAACGGTTAAAACTCGAAATCTTACAAGATAATGCTTTAAAGCTTACTAAAAACACTTAAAAAGATGGTTAAAAGCTTATAAGTTGTGTAAATGTTGTAGTAATCAAATTGTGTGGTTATTTAGACCCGATCTATGTTGTGGTAGCTCGGATCGTCATTTAACCCGGGTTGGTCACGATCTTGGATCATGACATAAGGTTGTTTTGGAAGTAACAAGGGTTAAAGGGCGAAACTCTACCACACACATATCATGAACTTGTGTAAAAGCGATTTAGCTTGTGAAATAGTGTTTAAAACTAGTAGATCTACGTATCTACAAGCGGTATTTTCAAAGGACCACGTGTCAAGAAAAACCATGTTTTCTAAAGACGGATCTTACACTAACATGCATGATTTTTAGAACACACAAGTGTGTAAACACTTGTGTAACACAAAGTTTCGACAAAATAACTATTTTTGTAAAAGTTGACAAGAAGTTGTAAAGATGGAATTTCTTTAAAAACAAGACTTTTACGAAACCGGATTGTTTTATATAAAGATCCACTAAAAGTAATGAGATTTACTTCATAGTTTGAATAAATCACAAGTTCATGAAATTTATGCGATTTATATATATTTTGACTAGTTTGTGGTTTGAACATTGTTTTGATTGAATGATAAAAATGATTGGTTTGATTTATAAAAGAAAATGATACGCTTGAAAGCGTGGCCACCTCCAGTTACAGAGGAAACTCTGGCGAAATTTTTCTAAAAACCTAACGCTTAGAATTATTTTCACTATAGTGTTAGAGATACTTGTCGACTTGTTTTCAAAATATAGATTTCGCCACGACTTATTTACAAAATACCGGAGGTGGGATTTCACAAAATAAAACGTGATACATATATATATTTAGTATATATTTTTCACAACATCACTTATATAAGTGTTTATGATTATTTTGTGAACTACGTAAATATTATTTTTAGAGTAAAAATAATATTACTAAGTATTATTTTGGGAAAATCACATGTATTAAAATATAATATTTTTGAGAAGAATATTTATATTTTGGGAGTTAGAAATAAAATATATTAAGTGAGACTTAATAATGTAATCCGAAGTATACGAACACACATGTATTAAATCCCCCATCCTTGGGAAGGAGAGTAACTACCAAGTATACAGAATGTAAACACGAAATAGTTGCCTAACTATTTCCCAAAAACTTAAACCATAAAGCTAAGGCACGGCCATCCGTCTAATAGAGTTAGTACGCGTAGGTCGTCATACAGCTGATCGATTTGGAGGCATACTTGGTAGAGACGCACCACTGTGAGTTCATGTCCCCCTTTTCTCTTAACTGTTTTCAGTTTTCTAAACTGCGGGGGTGAAATACATGTTACTATGATTACGAGTACTTTATACATGGTATGGTTAGCGTAAGGAGGTTTACTACTTAGATCATGTGAGTGGGTAGGCGTGAACTGGAGGCCATTAATCCTCATTATAGGACCGAGGGACGTAAGCGGTAGATCTATCTGGGTGTAGCGAGCCCAACCCCAGGTCCAACAGTACGGACCTCGGGGTGACTTTGTGCCCCGACGCAAAATCGCAAGGTTTGAGTCTTCCTACTTGCACTTCACACATATCAATGGCCTTGCAAACCGTTGGTGATCTCTTTTCCTTATTTGCTACATACCAGGGATTTTTATACTTACAAGTGTTTATTTACTCACTTACACATGAACTCGCTCAACATTATTGTTGATTTTTCAACTTACATGTATTTCAGGAAATTAAAGATCTGGCGCGGTATGTTATGTTTTCCCGCTGCATAAGGGTTCCGAGGTCATCCCAGTTTAGGAAATGTGACTTTTTCCTGGACGAGTCACAAATCTTAAACTGCGTTTATTTCATGTCGATGTTTATGTCTTTCAAACAATATTTTATGTTATGATGTTGTAAGTCTCTAAGACAATGTTATGTTACTCTGGTTTTAAAACTTAATCAAATGGATGATCTTGCATGATTTTATTTCATATAGCTTTGTTATGATTAAGCTATGGTATTAAGAAGTCACACCAAAATTAACCACGCTTCTGCAAAGCCAGGGTGTGACAAAAAAGGCGGCGTTCTACAACGTTTTTCAGCACTGCAGGCTGCAACTGAACTGAGGAAGTATTTCAGCAAAGTATTTTAGCAAAATAACAGCAGTGAATACACTTGTTTTCAGCAAATGGACTTAATCGATTGGACAATTGTTTCAGCAAATTAACGACAAATGAACCAGCTTTCACTGATGTACTTGTTTCAACCTGTTTCAATGAATAACAGTAGCTTTCCAATTCAGCGAATGGACTGTTTATGAATGGACAACAACTGTTTTCAGCATCTGCGAATGTACAGTGTTTAGCGAATAACGTCTGCTGATGAACGTTATCAAAACTGATTCTGATTCTGCGAAAAACTGTTTTAAGCGAATGGATAAATCTGCGCAAACAAAACAGTTCTGTTCCGGTTCTGGTTTTCAACAAATTAAAATTCTCTTTCCTGATATAATGTGAACAATTTAGAGCCAATACAATATACATATCATATCATATCAAAAAGCTTACAAAATTTTAAAAATAATATGTTTTAAATACTGGAAATCCTTCAAGCCACAAATGTATAACAAAATTAATTTATATATTGATATTCAATATGGTGTAAAAAACAACAGAAGCTTCTTTACTTGAATATGAATTCTCAATTTCGTCACATTAAACCAACCCCCCCCCCCTCCCAATTTAGAGTATGAACCCTAATTATTCAAATTTATTGTGACATAGAATAGATGATGAGAGGTTAACAATATCCATAATTGAGAATTTGATTTCATCACACTCCTTGTTTCCCACTCTGCATCGTTAATTTCCCCCAAAACACACAAGACCACTTTTTTTTTTATAGTTTACATACCCCACGAAAACAAAACTCAAATCGGAATATATGATTTGTGCACATACCCCACGAAAACAAAACTCAAATCGGATCTAAAACCAATCAAATCAACCGACATAACCGGTCAAGAAAACCATTACAAAAACAGAGCAGCAACAAGATTACACAGTGGGTTTGTGAATAAAGAACGTACCAAGATTGTCAGTAACCCTCAAATCCGAACCTTGCAAGTGCAGTAGTTTTGTTGAATTTGTTGCTGGTGGTAATCGATGTGTAGGAGGAGAGGGGCGGGAGAAGATGAAATGAGAGGCAGTTGTTGGAAATAGAGAGTTACAGTAGCTTTTTATGTATAAAAAGCTACTGTAGCTTTTTTTTAACATTTAGGGTTAGGGTATAGGTATAGTGGACAGGATGGAGTGGGATTTTAGAAAGTTTTTTTATATTTTGGAGTTAAATATTACTTTGATGGACTGGATAAGAATGCTCTTATGAATGATTGGATGTTTTTTTCTTGTAGAGTGGGTCCCGTTGTTGCTATTTCTTGACTAAATATCACGTTCAACGCAAGTGGAGATTCCATAGGGGTAGATTGAATCAACCTTTTCTATTTTGAGAGAAGAAAACCTCCATTCTCTTTTAGATGGTTGATCATTCATGGGCCAGTCATCTGTCAAGACAAAGCCCGAGCCGTTGTTGCTTCCACATGGTCCGGATCGAGGGACCACAATCTTTTTTTAGAAAATAGTAGAACTGGTGGTATGTTAAATTTTTTAAGAACCCTATAAAATAAATTAATTGGACCCTATAGTATTAAAAGCAAAAATGGTGTGGTGGTAAATCCCCTTGTGTTCCAACAAATGGATCCCAAGTTCAGGTGTTAATGTCTTGGTTTTTTAGTTTATTTTTTTCCAGCAAAATTAAACTAGTGTTTTAAAACAGCACAACCATCCATTGACCCTCTATTTTGGTTCTTTAAAATGATAAATTAAATGTCGATTTTATTTAACACTTGATGATTACCAAATAAAACTTCCAACTTATAATGTAGTGGTTTCATGTCCACTAAATGTTTCTACATTATTTTCTAGCCCCGACCTGACTACAATGACCAACCCGAAAATTTTAATGTTTTGTTGTGAAAAATCCTTACACAAAAAATGGACCCCAATGAAAAAAAATTCTGGGTCCGCCACTGATTATGTACATTGATGATATTGACCCGTTACAAGATTAAACTAACCCTTCTATTGCAACAATGAAAAATGTTGGTAGTAGAAAGCTCAGATAAAGATTGATTGCCAAGCTTGTAAGAAGCATTTCTTGCATTAAAATTTACAAACTCGTTATTTTAATTACAATTCTATCCTTTGTCAACTACCTAGGGACTAATCAAAGATGTAGGTAGCTTATAGGGTACCTTTATTTTGCGGTTCTTAGAGGGGAGGGGGCGGTCCGTTATGGACTCCCCATCACTCGTTGATGTATCACTAACACCGCCGCCTCCACCCATATCACGAGTGATAGTTTTGACGCGTTGATATTATCACGCGTTGAACATATTGATGAATGAATGTGTATGACTTGTACATTGTGTATTAATACCTGTACATTGGAATCCCATCACTAGTGATACCACCCCCACTACATTTCTATCACTAGTGATAGAATATTGGGTGATGACATGACATGAGTTGATTGGATATTGAGAGTGATAGAATTCTATCACTAGTGACCACCCCCTCCCCCTTATCATGAAATATCTTCAATATAGGTTGCAGGATAGGTGGATTTGTAATGGCTCAAAATGGATTTGTGTTGAAACGGGTCATTCTTTAGTAACGAGCTGGACCAGTTGGGTGGTTATTGTTTTATACGTAATTAATGAGCAAAATATATTATTAAAACAATATTATTCAGTAATAACCTAAGGCTGTGAGTAAAACAATATTGGAGGTTGTAACTTGTAGTCATTGAAAGGAAACTTTTTTTGTGACTTTCAACTCGTTATAACTATTTCTCTTTCATCAAAATTTTTGTTTAGACCCATTTGAGATAAAACAAAATCCAAAGTGACCCATTTATAAGGCTAGAGGGTGTGGGATAACCCCCCTTGGGGCTTTATAAGGACACCTCAGCGCCACGTAGGCGCCACGTCAGCCAAGGGGGCTTTATAACCCCCCCCCCCCCTTTAACATGGAGGGTGTGGTGATAACAAGTGGGGCACTATAGAGAAAAAAAATAAATTTTTTTGATTGGTTTAAATAAGTGGGTCCCACCTGACAACCTCCCTTCTTCAAGTTAACATGATGAAGCCCCATGGGTGGCGCCCCCCTTTGAATTTGAGGGTATGGAAGATAGCAGAGGATGGGCGCTATATTTGGCTTAGGTGGAGGGGTGGCGCCTCCCACACCCTCCAGCCTAAGCAAATGGGTTAAAATTGTCACTTCCATTTGAATTGTTGATACCCAAATTGACCCATATTTTTTTATTTATGTTTTGGCATATATGTTTATTGTTTTCTGTATTATACATGAAATTACTACTAATTCATATTTATTGTTTTTATTGTTCAGCCCATGTAATACAAGGTTTACTAACTTAATTAAAATTATAACAAATCATGATTCATATTTATAATAAATCATGATTTTTTTCATATAAAACAATATTATCTTTTACTAGTAAAAATCTACTAAACAAATCTATAAAAACAAAAAAAAATCTATCTATTATAATAAAAGAAACCAAGTTTTGGACAAGTGTCATTCATTGGAGATATTCTTAAATCTATACTTATCTTATATTAACTAAATAAATAAATAATAAATTAATATTAAATCTTATCATACTTTAATAAAATATTATCCTCAAATCTAAATTGTTAATTTAATATATTTTTAAAACAAATATCTCTCTTTCCTACTTATCTTATATTAAATATATAAATAATAAATTAATATTAAATGTTATCCTAATTTATTAAAAATATAACTTTTTTTATTATTTTGATATACAAAATTATATTTATTCAACAAGTCTAAAATTCGGGGTTTTGAAAAATATAACCTTTTTATTATTTACTATACAAAGTTACATTTATATAACCCGTGTAATACACGAAGTTTTTAAAGATATAACTATTTTATCATTTGCTATGTAAAATTAGATTTATTCAACACGTATAATACAAGAGGTTTTTAAGGATATAATGTTTTTATTATTTGGTAGATTTTTCGACCCAACTATACACGGGTTTTTTAAAGATACGACCATTTTCGTATTTAATATACAAAATTACATTTATTTAATATATGTAATACACATGGTTTTTAAAGATACAACTCCTTTTTAGATCTATTCAACACGTGTAACATACGGGGTTTTTAAGGATGTAATTTTTCTATTATTTGGTAGATTTATTCAACCCGATTATACACGGCTTTTTTTAAAGATATGACGTTTTTAGTATTTAGTATACAAAATTACATTTATTTAATCTGTGTAATACATATGGTTTTCAAAGATATAATTTTTTTATTATTTGATATATAAAATTACATTTATTTAACCCGTACAATATACGGAGTTCATAAAAATATAATTTTTTATTATTTAATAGATAAAATTACATTTATTCAACCTGTGTAATATACGGAGTTCTAACCTAGTCTATCTACTATAATAAAAGAAACCAAGTTTTGGACACGTGTCATTCATTGAAGGTATTCTCAAATCTATACTTATCTTATATTAACTAAACTAGGTTAGAACCCCGTGTGTTACACGGGTTGAATAAATATAATTTTATATATTAAGTAAGAAAAAAATTATATCTTAAAAAAACACGTGTGTTGCATAGATTGAGTAAAACTGCGTATTACAGAGGTTGGATAAAACTGTGTATTACATAAGTTGAATAAAACTATGTATTACATAAGTTGAATAAAATGTAATTTAATCGGTTAACACGTACAGTCATCTAAACATGTCTTTAAAAATAAATTTCGATGTACTATTTATTAATTATAAGGGAAAACAAAAAATGGATAGCTTCAATGAATGATACGTGTTACTCATAGGTTTCTTTTATTATATAGTATAGATATAGATTCGTATATTATACTCATATAAGTTATTTAGTTTAGAATTAAGGGAGAGAAAAAAAGCTTAGCCGTTAAAAAAAATATAAGTTATTTTATTTATAATTTTTGTTTTATATAAGGCATTTGTAGACTACAAAGAACCTAATTTAACGATCATTATTTTATATTTAAAATCTAGAAATCAGATTATTATTTTCTAGCATACCCGTTTATACACCCAACAACAAATTATAAACTGTAATATATTAAGTTATGAATATAATATAATAATATGTCAGTAAATGGGTAAATTTAAAATCATCGACTTTCGATAATAAATATTTTTAAATTTAAATCAATAATTTTAGTATTATATAATAAGGATTAGATTTGATTTAATATTATCTTTTAATTGAGAATCATCCTTAAAATTTTAAATTATTTAATTTTTAATAAAAAAACAAAAAAATAGATAGCCTTAATGAATGACATGTGTCACTTATAAGGTTTCTTTTATTATATAGTATAGATAAATAAAAAATAAATTAATATTAAATCTTATCATACTTTAATAAAATATTATCCTCAAATCTAAATTGGTAATTTAATATATTTTTAAAACAAATACCTCTCTTTCCTACTTATCTTATATTAAATATATAAGTAATAAATTAATATTAAATGTTATCCTAATTTATTAAAAATATAACTTTTTTTATTATTTGATATGCAAAATTATATTTATTCAACAAGTCTAAAATGAGGGTTTTGAAAAATATTTTTTTTTATTATTTACAAGTCTAAAATGCGGGGTTTTGAAAAATATAACTTTTTTTTATTATTTACTATACAAAGTTATATTTATATAACCCGTGTAATACACGAAATTTTTAAAGATACAATTTTTTTTAATCATTTGATATGTAAAATTAGATTTATTCAACAAGTATAATACAAGAGGTTTTTAAAGATATAATGTTTTTATTAGTTGGTAGATTTTTCGACCCAACTATACACCGGTTTTTTAAAGATACGACCTTTTTAGTATTTAATAAATAAAATTACATTTATTTAATATGTGTAATACGCATGGTTTTTAAAGATATAACTTTTTTTAGATCTATTCAACACGTATAACATACGGAGTTTTTAAGGATGTAATTTTTTATTTTTTGGTAGATTTATTCAACCCGATTATATACGGCTTTTTTTAAAGATATGATGTTTTTAGTTTTTAGTATACAAAATTACATTTATTTAATTTGTGTAATACACATGGTTTTCAAAGATATAACTTTTTATTATTATTTGATATATAAAATTACATTTATTTAACCCGTACAATATACGGGGTTCATAAAAATATAACTTTTTATTATCTATACTATATAATAAAAGAAACCAACTTTGGGACACGTGTCACTCATTGAAGGCGTCTACATTTTAATTTCCTGCATTTCATACTTATCTTATATCAATTAATTAAATAATAAATAATCAATTAATATTAAATCTTATCTTACTTTGAATGTCGGATATAATCATTCTATTTAATCTAATAATATATTATCTTCAAATTTAAATTATAAATTAAAGATTTTTTAAATAATAGCACAAAACAATAATCTTAAGCTTAAAAAACAATAATATGCTCATATAAAAAATTTAAAGTACAAACAAAATATACAAAATAACTTATTAGACATTAGATCAAACTTTAAAAAACACTACTTAGGAAGAGAAGCTTATAATATAATTTTGTTTTAGATTTTCAAAATTGGGGTTCTAATCAATTTGAATTAAACTTAACCAAGTTTATGACTTGATTCGAATTAAACCGAACCTAATTTATGCTTTTTTAAACGAATCCAATATAGTATAGATTCGCCCCGCTTGCGGTATGCACATATAATGTATATATGTGTGGACGCTCGCAGGGCAAAAGTGAAATTGCACTAATTTTAACATTATTTTACTAAGTTCATGAAAATAACGTTATAAGCGGAGGACGGTTAATCATGCATCATCATGTAGTGGCGTTGATAGTAGAAAGACAAAAGGGACCATGCACTAATCGGTCTTTGTCCCTATTGTTGAGTGTTATGTGCCTTATATCCAAGGTTTGATGTAAAACTACTATCGAGTCGGGGCTCTCACTGAAAGCAGTCTCTCTATTCCTATGGGGTAGAGGTAAGGTTGTCTACATCTTACCATCCTCAGACCCTACCTTAGCTTTGCTATTGGTGGGATTTACTGAGTATGATGATGATGATAATGATTTAGTATATATAATTGGATTTATTGAACCTGTATAATACACGGGGTTTATAAAGATATAACTTTTTATTATTTAGTTTATAAAATTACATTTATCCAACCCGTGTAATATACAAGGTTACAAAATTACATTTATTTAACACGTGTAATACACAATGTTTTTAAAAATATAATTTTTTATTATGTAGTATATATAATTAGATTTATTCAACCCGTACAATACACGGGTTTTTATTATTTGGTATATAAAATTACATTTATTCAGTACAATACATAGGGTTCTTAGAGATATAATTTTTTTATTATTTAATATATAAATTACATTTGTTCAACCCGTGTAACAAACGAGATTTTTAAAGAATAACTGTTTTAATTTAGTATATAAAAATACATTTATTCAACCCGTGTAATACACGGGGTTCTAATCTAGTTTAATATATAAAATTACATTTATTCAACCCGTGTAATACACGAGGTTCTAACCTAGTTTATATTTATAACAAATCATGATTTTTATAATATAAAACAGTTTTATCTTTTACTTGTAAAAATCTACTAAACAAATCGATGAAATAACTTTTACCAGTAAAAATTTACTAAACAAATCGATGAAATAACTTTTGTTTAATTTTATTTTCATTATTTACCATATACTTTTCTTTATAATATCAAAATGCAAGCTAACACCTACCAATCTCCGTCGTTTTCCACCTTTTCAGATAATGATTTGAAATTATTAAATACTTTACTATATACTTTACTTTTCGATTTGAAATTATTTACTATATACTATACTTTTTGATTTGAAATTATTTACTATATACTTTACTTTTTGATTTGAAATTATTAAAAATCAGCTCTAAAACCTTGATTTGAGATATTACTAACATGAATCACGTTATAATAGTTTAGTTCAGTTAAAATAATGTTATCGTTTTCTTCGTCAGCAGATAATGATTTCGATATATGACTGTAATCTTTAGGCTGGTCTGTTTAAGCGGGTTCTGCCTGAACTGCTAAACCGGGTTCAACGTTTCAACCAAGCTTGCTATATTCTTTTGATCTTTTAATATATATTTTTGTTTCGAAATGCCAAATAAGTTAACCACCTTCTCTATTCTATTTTTTTGCAAGTTTATGAACTTTTTAATTAGTGTCCATTTTTTATGAAAATTAAGCTTACCAGTTTGAAAATAGGGCCAACGTATTAGAGCATTCTCATCCAAACCATCAAAATATGTGAGGGGTAGTTTTTATATTATAAAGGGTATAAAAAATGGTTGTGAGTGGAGGAGAGAGAAAATGTTACTGTTCATCTGTATATTTGGGGGGACACTGTTCACCAAGTATAATTTTTTTAATATATATTGAAAGTGGTTGTGAGTGAAGGAGAGAGAAAAATGTAATGATAATATTATTTAATTGAAAAGGAGAGAGAAAAAGTATTTGTTTTTAATGAAAATATATTGATATAGGAGTTGTTTTTTAGTAGAATGTATGTATAATTTGATGGATTGGATGAGAATGCTCAGGTACAAGGTTTTAAAAACCGGTTTAAATCAGACAGTTGAACCGGTTAAACTGGATGCCGAAAGCTTTTCCGGCACAAATCATATTGGTAAACTGAAGTAACGACAAAAAAGTTGTACTTCCGTTAAATTGGGTTATACCAGTTTAAAACAATATACCGCTACCAGACCAAGGTTAAAAATTGGACTTTTAATCCTTTCTGCACCAAAAAAGGTGACAATTTACCTTATTAGTTAAATCTAGCGCCCACAATCCATGGGTATGTTTGGCAAAAGTAGCTGGTGGCTGGAAGCTAGTAGCTTTAGCTGGGTAGCTAGTAGCTGTAGCTTTTTAGATATATTTGGTGTTTGGCAGAGTAGCTAGAGCTTTTAATAAAAAATAACCAAAATGGACATAACTAAAAATTTTAAAAGTTTATGCATTAAAAAGTTTATTATCTTTAGAGGTTAAAATAGTCATTTTTTCCCGAAAAACTTTTAGCTCCTTCGAAAACAGACTAGTAGGAGAGTTCAACCAAAAGCTTCAAGCTCATAACCTAAAAGCTTCAGCCTCTTTCAACCAAAAAAAGCTTTTTATTGAGTATGAGTTTTTTCTTAAAAATTTAAAGCTAAAAGCTTCTAAAAGCCATTAAAAGCTCTATGCCAAACATACCACATATCAATCAAACTTCATCCACAATTTACATCGATCATTGTGTAACTTTTTTTTATGAGTTAACTTTTAGAATATTTTTTATTATGGAATAATTTAGTTTTGGATTATTTTTTGAGTTGAAATTGTATTTTATGGATTTATAAGAATAGTTAGTCAACCCGGTTGAACCCTTGTTACAACCCAGTTCAACCGGTTAAACCATTTCTAAGCGTAACCTGATATGATTGAAAAACCGGTTTTTAAAATTTTGATTAGGTATGCAATTATGAAACTTTACGATTTTTACTTTTCTAGATATCATTCTCTAAAGCTGTTTGAAAAGATAAGTATTCTAAAAATAATTAATTGAAAAGAAACATATATCATTATTTATTCAACCCGGATATACAATGTGTTAATATTAAAGTATAACAATCCAATTGATTGATTGATATATAATTGACTAATATTTTATAATAAATAACACATGTCATAATTGATTAATATTAAAGTATAACAAATAACACATGTCTTTAACTTTTATTCATATCATTATTAAAATCTCCAACGTATAATAAAACAATATTTGGTAAAAACTACCCATCATACAATTCCAAAAAACATTCTAAACACACGTGTGTTGTTGACGCTACACGTTTGTCAAACTGCACGGTACGGGGGCGTCCCCGGTCAGTCGTGGGGCGGCGCCGGCCCTCCTCTCCGTTTCCACAGGGACGTCAACGTTTTGATCGTTCTCCACAAGCTGCTGAGGCCGGGCCTCCCTCTTCTCACACACACATATACATACAACATATATATATATATATAGGATCACGCTAAAATGAGAACCACCTCGAGTTGTAAGAACCGCGAGAACTACTTGATCCGGAGCGAGTTGGACCAAATTTTTTTTTTCATAAACGTAGATGCGTGTATTATAACAACATTTGTAAAAAAAAATTCAAAAAAAAAATGTCGTGGGTGTAGTTTTTTACACCACAAGTTTGTGTTTTTTGGTACCGTAAAAATTTACGGTACCCAAAAACACAAACTTGTGGTGTAAAAAACTACACCCACGACATTTTTTTTTTGAAATTTTTTTTTACAAATGTTGTTATAATACATGCATCTACGTTTATGAAAAAAAAAATGGTCCACCGCGCCCCCTACGGTGTAGTTCTCGCGGTTCTTACAACTCGAGGTGGTTCTCACTCTAGCGGTCCCCTATATATATATATATATATATATATATATATATAGGGTGGGGTTCCTCTACAAAGTGTGTTTTTCCTACAAAGTGTAGGAAGTGATCTTGATCATTGGATGAGTGTGTTTGATGGTTGAGATCATTTTGGTGGCATTTTAGTAATATATGTTTCTTAAAAATAGGCTAATTTAATTGATTGGGGGTAAGTGTGTCATTTAAGTTGTTTTAAATAAGGAAATAACTGCCAATCATAAATCACCTCCATAATTGTCGCGATTTTCTCTCTCTCCTTCCCTCTCTCTAATCCCTCACATCCGAAAACACCAAATCATAACAAAAATAACGATAAATAAGATCTAGATGTGTTTATGGTACTGTGTTTTATTGATAAAACACAAAGTGACGAACTAGTGATTGACTGCTAAAACACAACGTCAAGAATTTGTTTACGATAAAACACAATGTGATAAACCAGTAACAATTACTGACTTCTAAAACACAACGTGACGAATCAGTTACCAGCTGCTAAAACAAAACATTACGAATCAGTTACCGGATGCTAAAACACAACGTAGATGTTTTCATAGAAGTGTGTTTTAGTGATAAAACACAATGTGACGAACTAGATGAAATACGAATTGAATGTGAATATGTTGTAGCGATTGTATTATAATCATTGATTCGCATTTGAAATCAAAGAGATATATAGTTTCCTTAAAACTCTCATTAGTTAGTTTAGGATATAATAAATTCCATAATTAGAATAATTATCAAATTACTATCATGTCCTTTTGATAAAAATATCTAATTGCCACATGTCACAAGGATGTAGCTTCCAATACTTTGTAGTAAAAGTTGGCTTTGTAGCCAACTCCTATATATATATATATATAGAAAACCACTTTTATTGAGAAAACCCGGGAAACTCAAAGCTCTCGACTTTTTTTTTTGAAAAAATTACCACACGTAATATACATGTTTTTAAGAGTTTTGGGCAAAAAAATCGAAAAAGCGCCGAGTAGATATTTAAAAAAAAAACAAGTTTTGGTGTAACATATGTTCAGCGAATGTAACATATGTTACACCAAAACTTGTTTATTTTTTATTTTTAAAATATCTACTCGGCGCTTTTTCGATTTTTTTTGCCCAAAACTATTAAAAACATGTATATTACGTGTGGTAATTTTTTCAAAAAAAAAAAGTCGGGAGCTTTGAGTTTCCCGGGTTTTCTCAATAAAAGTGGTTTTCTTTTTATCTTTAGCCTATATATATATATATAGGGTAAGGTTCATGCGAGAACCACCCTTATTGCGAGAACCGCGAGAACCAATGTGAACAAGTGGCAATTTTGTAAATACCAAATAACTTTTAAAAAAACACGCTTACCTGCTTTACTATATCGGACTTCAAGCCAAAATTAAACTACATTTAATACAAACTTTCATGTCCACTCTCCAAAATTCTGAGTACATCCAGGTCTCTCAACGATTATCAACCTGAATCTATCAACAATTCGTCGATTACAATCGATTTCATCATCGTCTCGAATACATCATCACTTCACCATCATCAGTTCACCATATCGAAGCATCTGGATTGAGATTTTATCTCAGATTTGAGATTTTACCAGCAGTTATTTCATATTTCGTCATATAATCGAGGTTAGTTCCCAAAATTCGTCCAGTGATTATAAGAATAGACGATTCAATGAGTGTGTCCCTAAGACGGTATCGCCGGAATTAATCGCCGTCGAAATCGCCGGCGCCAACGAAATCATTGACGGATTGGTAATATAGATATGGTCATATTAATCGAGACACCGTTTGCAAGTTTATACAATTCGTTTATATTGTTATATGATAGATAATTTGTCGTTTGTACTTTTATATGATAGATTATTTGTCGATTCAAGCTTCGTTTTGTATTGTATTGTATTGTGTGATATATAGCTATGCACATGTGCATATTTTGACATCATAGGTTTAACAGAATTGGCTATTAAGGTAATTCTTGTGTAATATGTGGTTATGCACATGTGCATAGATTGTAATAATAAGTCAATATGCACATGTGCATAGTGTGCAATAACATGTGAATAAGGTAGTTAATGTTGATGCAGGTGACATTAGATAAGGTATTTAGTTGTATTTTGGTGTGATGTATAGTTATGCACATTTGTATTTAATGTTAGATTATGTTAATAAGGTAGTGTTATGTGATATATAGATATGCACATGTGCAAAGTTTGACAAAATATGTTAATATGCACATGTGCATAATTTGCCATAATTTGTATTTAATGTTAGATTATGTTAATAAGTCTATGGGATTTTGTCGCTGAATGGTGCAAGTTGGGATCAATATTCGTGCTAGATCTGAAGGATTTTGTGTATCTGCATCAGCGATACTGCGGATCTAAAAAATGGAAACAGGTTATGCTCTCAATCATTCAGATTATGCTATTGTTTATATGGAGAAACATGAATGATGTTTTTAATAGGAAGCAAACGAATCTGACACGTCTGAAGGAGGAAGTTAACACGCTTGGGTTTCTTTGGATTAAAAATAGGGCAAAGTGCAACGCTTTAAGTATCTGTTTTTTATCAGTAACACTCGGTAAGGATCTGATTATTACCAGTAGATATATATTGTTATTTAGGTATCTGTTTTTTATCAGTAATTTTGAAGTAATTCTGATTTCCATCAATGATTTATATGAATGTGATTCAACTCGTTGATCTGTTAACTGTGCTTGTTAT
>JARYGA010035278.1:0-21488 GCA_030545235.1 Helianthus tuberosus | reverse complement strand
TTTGCGAGCAATGAACAACAACATGGACTGGATTGTTCAGTTTTTTTAAATGAGGGCTGAAATAAATAGTGATTGGGTGTAAACCCTAGATACTAAACTTACTTTACTCTTGAAATAAAACTATTACCTGAAATTGTGCCAAACCGGAACACCCCGACAATAATTTGCTTTAAAAGAAAACCTAAATTGCTGATTTTGAACACTCCAACTCGTTTACACCGAAAAACAGACAACAAATCGCGATTTCTTCAGGTAACCCCCAACTGATTCATGCTTTATATTTGTTTGTTACACTCACCTTTTAGCTGTAGGTTAAAATTTGTTAAATCCCCCACTATATCGACTGAAAGTTGTTTTCTACATCTTTAATGTTTTATATTTTGTTACATTCAGCCTTTGTATGTATGTAAAATACATAGTAGAAGTTGGTTACATCTTGATTAGATCTCCTGAATCGTGTTTTGTGGATTTATGTGTTTTTTATTATTATTATTATTATTTTTAAATGTGTTGTTTATATGTAATAATTTTTTGTGTTATGTCAAAGTTGAAAGTTGAGAGATTGACATTAACTTCTTTAATTTAAATGTAATTTTTTTATATAAATTTGAAATTTTTTTTTATATAAATTTGTGTTATATAATTTGATTGTGAAGCATTATTAGACAGTTACTTTCCATGTGCAGATTATGGTTACCTCTTTGACTCAACGTCGAAAGCGTCCGCGTGAGCGTCAGGCGTCCGCCAGTGACTGTTCACCTCACATGTGGACTCTCGAGTACCATCATCATGCAACCATCGCTGGTATGCTTCCTCACTTTCAAGCTCTTGTCACACATCCATGGCTCCAGTTTCCCATTGGTAGTCCCAGGCGTAAGCGCTTTATTGCTCTACTCAGGGAACAGTTTGCCGCAACTTGGACCGTAGACTGGGATACTTTAAAGAAGTTGAACCTACACCATCGCGCTAGAGACACGATGGGCCCGGTTTGGTTGAGATTTTTCTCCATCAAACATCCGCAGTATAGAGAGCTATGCTTGGAGTTCTTATCGACATACGAGTTTCATACTCCTTGCACGGATTATCGTTATACTCGTTCCATCACATTCAGGATGGCGGGTGTTGAGCGGTCTTGCTCTTTGATCGAGTTCGCTAAGCGAATGGGTTTGTACACAGACCAGGAGATGGAAACCGACGTATTTTCGAAGGGATTGATAAAACTTCCGGATGATGTGACCCCAGAACAGGTTTGGGCTCAGATTGGAGAGGGACCTTATCGAGCAGACTTGTTGAAGAACACGCAGCTGAGAGATCCGTTTCACCGCATCCTCCACCGCGCTATTGCACTGTCGATTGGGGAAAGAAAGCTGCATCCGGGCGTTATTTCTCAGAAAGATTTGTTCTTCTTATATTGTTTCGTCAAGCCAGCCGTATGCAACGTGGCGTACATGCTAGCTAGCTACTTCACTTCTTGCATGGGAACGATGCCTAGAACTTATATTAGTGGCGGATCGTATATCACTCAACTTGCCAATTCATATGGTGTTTTGACGCCTAAGACCTGCAATTCCTTGACTTCTTTCCTCCCGACTCAGACTCTAGACATGGTGGCGTTGACGCACATGAAGGTTGTCGAACCGATATCGCAACCCGACCCATCGCATACCGAGGAGCCACCTCAGCAACAGCAGCAGGAGACACCACAGCTGCAGGAGGCGCCATCTCAGCAGCCGCAGGAGGAGACACCTCAGCAGCAGGACCCACCGCAGCCGCAGGAGGCGCCACCTCAGCAGCTGCAGGAGGAGACACCTCAGCAGCAGCAGCACGGGGAGGCACCTCATCTGCTGCAGTACCCACCGCTGAACGAGGAGGAACCTCATGAGCAGTACCTAGTGAAGCAGGAGGAGGCACGTGAACAACAGGAGGGGGGAGCTCAACAACAGCATGCTGACCCGCTATCGCATGGTCTTGGTGTGACTACTGTAGATCTGGTGGCGATGGTGGCTGAGCTACAACAGGGGCAGCAGAGACTAGAGCAAGAGCAGCAAAGACTAGAGCAAGAGAATCAAAGACACCACCAGGAGACGATGTCTGCGCTCAGATGCATAGCGAGATATATAGGTATCCCCGACTTCCCACAACATTCGAGGGACGGTGATTCAGAGCATTATTAGGAACCAGGCTTAATCACTACACTTGTTTTGTATTTGGTTGTAGTTTGTGAGTCATTTCGTTATGTTATTTTGGTTAGAAGTTATTTTGGTTATGTTATCAATCCTAAATTTAAGTAAGATGTGTAATTTTTCAGTATAAGATGAAATTATGATGTCCCATTGGTTAGAATTACCATTATGATGATTCATGACATGCTAGAAATCTATTTTGTAATGCCATTTAATATATAAGTGAATCCATGTAAATGTTGTGACATCAAATTGATCTTTTGTTTTGGAAAGTTTCTAAAGGAGCATTGGGGTGTTTCTGTAAAAAAAATATTTTTAATTACAAGTGAATAAAACTTGAATTGGATGTTTTAAAGGGTTTGACGGGTCAAGTGAGTCAAACATGGGAAAGTTTTTAAAAGCATAAAAACACCATGTTAAAAACATAGAATAGAGGAGGGGGATCAGCCAAGAGCTAGAAGCTCCAAAATATTATATAATTGCATCTCTAATATTAAAATCGTGTCACCTGTCCCAATTGACATTGTGAAATTTGGATCTTTTTTTTTCACATAAACGAGTCTTCCTTAATGCTCTTCACTCTCTAAATGGGAATCAAGTTATTGTTGAAACCTTTTTCGTTTCTAGCAATATACAATCTACAAAACATAGCCATCATTTATGTCATGTCCCCAATCTTTCGAACCTATTAGACTTTGAATCGACATGATCATATATCCGCCCCCCCCCCCCCCCCCCCCCGAATCCAAAGAAGTTGGAATCAGAATCTTTGCCCACGCACAGACATGCCACCACACCCCTCCCTCTAGCTAAAAGACTCACACTAGATGTGGTCCAACAGGACAACCAACTTGATGTTGGCATCTCTCGCTTGACTGGTGGTTACGTTACTATGTTTTTTGTAGGAGTGTTCCATTTCAAATCAAATTTACTAGAAGTACGATGCCCTTTTAAATTTATTTATGAGATCACCCAAATTGTGGTGCTTTTTGCTTATCCGTTCTAGCATGGCATATGTCCTGAACCAAACCACTTGTTCGGTTCGTTTCTAGTCCAGACTATTCGACCACCCACGAACTTCTTTTGTGGGTCCCCCCACTCACATACCTTCTTCACCACCAGAGAGTAAAGCATGAGCCTTCCTGGCCTTCTTCGCCTCGATCCCCACAAATTGCTGATGTGGATGGCTTTCACGAGCGGTGAAGATAAACGAAGGGTTGTAATATTGTGTTAGATTATGATGATGGGTAATTAGAGTAATTAGAGTTACAATGGTGTGCTTATGTAGAGCACAAAAATACAATGCCAACCACAAGATTATCACTAAACGTCTTGATCTAATAGGTAATGCAGGGTGGACGGACCGTCCAACCTTACCATGGCGTTCACATTTCATTTTATAGCAATATAGACTAGGCTAGACGGCTAGTTATGTTAACATTTGGTCTACATCGAGGAATTTGCCTTTCTTTCTTTTTGATCTTGTTTATGGGTCACTAAGGTCTCGTCCAGATTATGTGACGCATGCATCCTAGAACGTCAATCAAGCAACAACACCTGAAACATATGTAAAAACAGAGTCAGCAAAGAAAATGCTGGCGAGTACATAGGTTTTATAAGAGTATTGGAATCATGGCTTGTTTACTTATATTGCAATACCTCGAAAACCTTGTTTTTAAAAGTGTATAATATTGCAACATGATTAACCAACTCAAATCAAGATGGTTATAATTTATAAAATTTCGTAGCCATGATTCTTAACCCAAAAGCTTTTTGTTTTAGAATACCATCTTGTAAAACATCTCGTATAAACTCGTTAATAAAACTCGTATATTGTTTCGAAAACATCGTTGAGTGACATCGTTTCAATATCGTTTACCCAAGTGAACTAAATAAGCCACGGTATGTAATATGTTGAAAACACTTATATATAAGAAGTACCAGCGGCGTATCTACCATGTTTTCACCATATTACCCCCGTCCCGTTATCTAAACACTAGCCAAAAACCAATCGTTTACCCAAATCGTTTAACATTGTCTCCAAATCGTTTACTCGTTTAAATCGTTTAGATCATCATCGTTTTAATTGTGAAAAACTTATATATGGTCGTCTCGTTAATAACATTCAAACCTTCGTGACTCCACTACCTCGCTCCTCGCTTCTCGTATTAACAAACCACCAAAGGGTAAGTTAATAATTACAGATTCAGTCGTTACCCACAACACCCACACATAACCATGGGTATAGTGCAATAACGGGATTTGTCATATCCTATGGTACCATAACCTAATACTGGTCGGCTTGATCAATGCTAATGAATGTTGTTCGGTATGTAACTACAACCAACAAGTTCGTTCACATTATCGAAATCGTTAATAGTTTAGTATAAATCGTTCTATTCGTTTTTGAAATCATCGTTTAAACCTTGAAAACATTTTGTACATATGAATCACCCCAAAACAATTGAAAGTTGTAAAATAGGGGAACTATATACTCACATGTAGTGCAAGGTATCTTCAATCAATAGTACTTCAACAAACTCGAGTAAACCAGAGAAATCAAGTAGCACCTAGTAATCGAATCACTAGTCAAACAACAGACGCCTAAATCGGAAGATCGGACAAAATGAGGTCTTGTAAACCAAATGAGTGTTGGAACTCATGTGATATGGTTTAACAAAGCCTACATCCTAAATGAAACCTAACCTAAGTGTTTTCGACCCATCGCGACCCATTAAGGTAGCTTACGCTACTTTAACGCGTCGTGCGCGCAAAGCGCGTTCGAGACGTCTAACTAGTCCTATGACAAGTATTATATGCCATTACATGTTTAATCATGTTGTATAATCAGTTATGTGACAAAAGTTTAGGTTACATAAGCTTAATTACCAATTATACATGAAAAGGGTATTTTGGTAATTTACCTAAGGCATATAAAATATTTATCATACAACTACCTAAACTAGGTGACCATAAGGTATAACCTCGGAAGGTTATTCCCTATGCTACTATGGTCACTAAACATGTTTGGTCGGATCCTAATGATCGACCAAACGGGTCGTGTTCGAAAGTCTAAGCGGTTGTTTAGATCGCTTACCTTTACGACCCTAGACAAGCACAAAACTAAAAGTGACGAGCTAAGCATGTTAAAACATGCTTAACTAAGTTAGAAAACAAGTTTGGTATCAAAACAAACGGTTTTGATACCTAAGAGTAGTTTGGTTACAAAATACGCAAGAATACGCATTTTGACCGAAACTACGACTCGTCACTAAGCCTAGATAACGTGGTAATCAGTAGGTATAGTCACTAGGGACTATAACCATCGTGATTACGCTCACGTTATGAAGTTCAAACGAACTTTACATTGACCATAAACTGGTCAATGCAGAAAGTCAAACGCAGTTTGACTTTAACGCTAAAACGAATGAAAAGAACGAAAGAACACTTACAGAAGGTCCCCGCAAGATTTGATTCCAATTTTCTCTCAGGTAGGAAGCATATACTTCCACTTAGAGAGCATAAATCTGATTTCAAATTGTGGGTTTTGAAGTGAAATGGATGGGGTATATATAGGATTTCTAGAACCGTTAAGATCGTTCCTCGAAAACTGAGCTTTGATCTGGACCTTACATGTGTGCCCATGGTTTTCTAAAACCATGGGAGCCCCTAATATGGACTATGTTCATTGAATACCAGCCCATGGTTTTGCAAAACCATGGGTGAAAGAAAACCATCAACACTTCAAAATGGACTAGGGTCATTGAATCTGTCAGAAATTTCAAAAATGGTCCCTACACTTGTAAAACTTGATTTTTTGGCACTTTTAATCCCCGTTAACCCTATTTCAAGGCTCTGAAATAAAGTTAATGTATAGGGAACTTAAAATATGCTCAAAAACATCTCGGATGTCGGTTCGTTTGGTCGTACGGTTGCATTATTCGGTTAATTACGACGGAAGTCGTAACGAACGAAAAAACGATCCAAATTAAGCGACAAATGGAATTTTATCATGCCAAACAGTAAAATAAAATATTTTAATTCTTACATAATTTTTTGGATGTCCGGATGTATTCAGAACGTAAGTTATGCGCGAAAATGCAAACTTATGCACTTTTTGACGCTTTTAGTCCCTGAATGAGCATAAAGTTTATTTTAGCATACCGAACCCCTCAAAGCCTATTTCTAAACTATGTAAAGGTTATTTAGGGTATGTTTAACTTATGATCAAGTTCCGGAATGTTCGTAACTATACAAATCGGCATAGTTTCGCAGTTTGACATAAATAGTCCCTGCGATCGAACAAAGTTGATTTCGACACACCAAACCATTCAAAACTTATTTCTAAGTTATGTGGAGGTTATTTAAGGTATGTTAAGCCTATGTCACTATTCCGGAGTGTTTGTCGCGTTATACTGACTGCCTTTAAGCACCAGTTTGCGTATAACCTTCCAGAAAGCGATTTAGAGCTTGAAATTGGAATCGAATCAAATTGTAAAATCACTAAACACAATTTCACATATAATAACACCAAAACACATATAATAACACCAAAGCACATTGTTTTATTAAAAATCATCATTGTTTTACATCGTACATCGATTACCGAACACAGTTGTCATAGTCTCCCCTACTTCAGGAAATTTCGTCCCGAAATTTTAACTAGTGGAAGTTTGTGAAAACAAATGCGGATATTTCGTCTTCATCTGGTCCTCACGTTCCCAAGTAAACTCTGGGCCACATTTGGATTCCCAGCGAACTTTAACCAAATGAATCCGTTTGTTCTTCAACTGTTTGTATGTACGTTCCACTATCTCCACAGGTTTCTCGACAAAGTGCATCGTTTCATCGATTCGAATCTCGTCGAGAGGAATGTGTAGATCAGCGTCAACTAAACATTTTCACAGATTGGACACGTGAAATGTCGGGTTAATATTTCCAAGCTCTGGAGGTAGCTCTAGACGATATGCAACATTTCCAATTCTTTCCACAATCTTAAATGGTCCCACATATCGAGGTGCAAGTTTTCCTTTCTTTCCAAATCTCACGACTCCCTTCCAAGGTGAAACCTTGAGTAGGACACGATCTCCGACTTGAAATTCTAAGGGCTTGCGTCCCAAATCCGCATATCTCTTTTGACGGTTTCGAGCTGTCACATGATTATCGCAGATTTTCTTGATTTTGTCAGTTGTTTCCAGAACGAGCTTAGGTCCAGTAAGCTGAGCTTCACCGGTCTCGTTCCAACAAACAGGTGAACGACATTTTCGACTGTAGAGAGCTTCGAATGGTGCCATATTAATGCTGGTATGATAACTATTATTGTAAGAGAACTCGATCAGCGGTAGATGAGAATCCCAATTACCACCAAAGTCTATCACGCATGCTCTAAGCATATCCTCCAAAGTTTGAATCGTTCTCTCAGATTGGCCATCTGTTTGGGGATGATAAGCAGTGCTTAGATTCAGTTGGGTTCCCAAAGCAGATTGCATGGCCTTCCAAAAATGAGATGAAAATCGAGCATCACGATCGGAAATGATATCTAAAGGAACACCATGTCGTGATACAATCTCGTCTACATAGATCTTGGCAAGCTTCTCAGCAGAGAAATCCTCACGGATTGGTAAGAAGTGAGCAGATTTTATCAAACGATCAACTAAAACCCAAATAGCATCGTGACCTTTAGACGTACGCGGTAACTTAGTAATGAGATCCATGGCAATATTCTCCCATTTCCAAACCGGTATCTCTGGTTGTACAAGCAAACCAGAAGGTCGTTGATGTTCTGCCTTGACTTTGAGACAAGTTAGGCATTTCGACACATACAAGGCAACATCTTTCTTCATACCAGGCCACCAGATCTTAGTACGAAGATCCTTGTACATTTTATCAGCACCAGGATGGACAGAATATCGAGACTTATGAGATTCGTCCATTACCAAGGTGCGAAGATCGTATTGTTTCGGAATCCACAATCGATCCTTAAAATAGAGCAAACCATCGTCTTTCGCTTCGAGCATAAGCTCAAGTTGACGTGGTAATTCCGTACCCATCAAATTTTGTGAAACACAAAATTATTGAGCTTGAAGGACACGAGATTGAAGATCAGATAGTGTTCGAACAGAATGAAGCTTGACTCGCTCCTTTCGACTAAGCGCATCGGCTACAACATTCGCCTTACGAGGCTGGTAGCGAATCTCGCAGTCATAATCGTTTAAGAGTTCAACCCAACGTCGTTGCCTCATGTTCAGCTCTTTCTGATTAAGAATATGTTGGAGACTTTTGTGGTCTGTGAAAACCGCACACTTCGTTCCATAGAGATAGTGTCTCCAGATTTTAAGCGCGAAAACCACAGCTCCTAACTCAAGATCATGAGTCGTGTAGTTCTTCTCGTGAACTTTCAGCTGTCTAGATGCATATGCAATAACCTTACCTCGTTGCATAAGGACGCAACCAAGGCCTAAGTTGGACGCATCGCAATAGACAACGAAATCATCGCTTCCTTCGGGCAGAGATAGAACAGGAGCATTACATAACTTCTGCTTCAGCGTTTGGAACGCTCCTTCTTGCTTGGGTCCCCACTCGAAAGGCTTATTCTTCTGAGTCAAAGCAGTGAGTGGAACCGCAATCTTTGAGAAATTTGAAATGAATCGACGATAATAACCAGCAAGACCAAGAAAAGATCGAATCTCTGTAGGCGTCGTTGGTGTATTCCAGTCCTTAATAGCAGCAATCTTGGATGGATCCACATGAATACCCTGCTCATTGACTATATGACCCAAGAATTGAACTTCTTTAAGCCAGAATTCACACTTGGAGAATTTAGCAAAAAGTTGTTCCTTCTTCAGGAGTTCCAATGTTAAGCGAAGGTGTTGCTCGTGCTCGGCTCGAGATTTTGAATAAATGAGAATATCGTCGATGAACACAATAATGAACTTGTCCAAATAAGGTTTGCAGACCCTATTCATTAAGTCCATAAAGATAGCTGGAGCATTCGTCAAACCAAAAGGCATGACAGTGAACTCGTAATGCCCATATCTTGTGCGGAAAGCAGTTTTGGGAATATCTTCTTCGAGAACACGAAGTTGATGATACCCAGAACGCAGATCGATCTTGGAAAAGCATGAAGCACCCTGCAGCTGGTCGAAAAGATCATCAATTCGAGGTAGGGGATATCTATTTTTGATGGTGAGCTTATTAAGCACACGATAATCGATAAACATTCGAAAAGATCCATCTTTCTTTTTCACGAAGAGGACAGGAGCTCCCCAAGGTGAAAAGCTCGGTCAGATGAATCCTTTATCAGATAACTCTTGAAGCTGCTTCGATAACTCTTGCATCTCCAACGGTGCAAGACGATAAGGTGCTTTTGCAATCGGGTTGGCATTGGGTACAAGGTCAATATGAAACTCGACTTGACGAACTGGAGGCAAACCAGGCAGTTCATCAGGAAACACCTCCGGATAATCCCGAACGATCGGAATATCCTGAATACTCTTGCTCTTGCTTTTCTCCTCGGTGACATGTGCCAGAAAAGCAACATATCCTTTTCGTAGATACCTTTGGGCTTCTAAACACGACATAAGCTTCAAACCATCTGGTGGTTTTTCGCCACGAACTTCCAAAACATCGCCAGCAGATAAAGGAATACGAACAATCTTATCGAAACAAACCACCTTAGCGTGGTGTTTGGTTAACCAATCCATTCCAATGATAATATCGAAACTCCCAAGTTGCATCGGTGTGAGGTCAATAGGAAAAAGATGGTTATCAAGGTTCAACTGACAATTACGAATAATAGAATCGAGAACAAGAGGTTTACCGGTGGTAACTTCGACAGATAAGGGTTTCCTCAGTTTAGTTCTAGGTATCGCATGCAAAGGCTCAAAAGATAATGAAACAAAACTTCTATCGGCACCAGAATAAAAAAGAATAGATGCAGGTTGATTGTTAACAAGAAACGTACCATTGACAACTAAGGTACCTCTGACAACGAGGTTGTCAGCTCGAGCCTCGTTTGCATTCAGATTGTACGCTCGCCCACGAGTGGGATCGACAATTGGAAAAACAAAGAGGTATTGAAAACATCGACAGAAGACAAGGAAGGCGATCATTTGTTCGTTACCTCGAACAAACAAACGACACGCAGTGACTAATCAAAGTAAATAGGTCAAAAATAATGCATCGCGAAGATATGCTCGCCTATAAGTGAACACTCACCCCAAGAGTTCCCAGGTAAGAGTGACTGGTCCGATTATGTGGATTTGTACGAACACTCTAGCCTTAGACAGGAAACTCAGAGTACAGGCACTCACTCTTCCAGTTTGCACGTGTTCACATTATTTAGGCCCAATCTTTGACGAGATTTTGAAAACTCAGAAGGCACTAAGCAAAAAATGAGTTAAACTGGAAGGGTTCAAAACCTTACAATAGAGGGTTCAAAACCTTACAACAGAGGGTTCAAAACCTAGTAATCAATCATCCTAGAACAGATGATTAGTTTTCAAAGCGGGTTTGAAAATCGTGTTCTCGTTGTGGGTATCACCTAAGGATAGGTGACGATTTTGTTTTAAAAATCTAAACGCAAATAAACTTGCGTTGGGGTCTTAGAAGTTATAGTCTAGGTCAAAGAATTACTAATAACCTAATTCCCTATAACCATTGGCTCTGATACCAACTCTTCTGTCACACCCCGACCACGTAAAACAACAAAGCGTGGTGGAAACGTCGGGGAGTGTTGTAACAGAATTATCGTTTTATAACCATGGATACAAAAAGTGTTTCGTTTTATTGATAATATTAAACATTAACGTTGTCTTAACATAGAACAAACAAGTTTTATATCGTCTATCATAGTTATATGTCACTAAGGACTCGTCCAGATCCTATGTGACGCATGCATCCTAGAACGTCAATCAAGCAACAACACCTGAAACATATGTAAAAACAAAGTCATCAAAGAAATGCTGGCGAGTACATAGGTTTTATAAGAGTATTGGAATCATGGCTTGTTTACTTATATTGCAATACCTCGAAAACCTTGTTTTTAAAAGTGTATAATATTGCAACATGATTAACCAACTCAAATCAAGATGGTTATAATTTATAAAATTTCGTAGCCATGATTCTTAACCCAAAAGCTTTTTGTTTTAGAATACCATCTTGTAAAACATCTCGTATAAACTCGTTAATAAAACTCGTATATTGTTTCGAAAACATCGTTGAGTGACATCGTTTCAATATCGTTTACCCAAGTGAACTAAATAAGCCACGGTATGTAATATGTTGAAAACACTTATATATAAGAAGTACCAGCGGCGTATCTACCATGTTTTCACCATATTACCCCCGTCCCGTTATCTAAACACTAGCCAAAAACCAATCGTTTACCCAAATCGTTTAACATTGTCTTCAAATCATTTACTCGTTTAAATCGTTTAGATCATCATCGTTTTAATTGTGAAAAACTTATATATGGTCGTCTCGTTAATAACATTCAAACCTTTGTGACTCGACTACCTCGCTCCTCGCTTCTCGTATTAACAAACCACCAAAGGGTAAGTTAATAATTACAGATTCAGTCGTTACCCACAACACCCACACATAACCATGGGTATAGTGCAATAACGGGATTTGTCATATCCTATGGTACCATAACCTAATACTGGTCGGCTTGATCAATGCTAATGAATGTCGTTCGGTATGTAACTACAACCAACAAGTTCGTTCACATTATCGAAATCGTTAATAGTTTAGTATAAATCGTTCTATTCGTTTTTGAAATCATCGTTTAAACCTTGAAAACATTTTGTACATATGAATCACCCCAAAACAATTGAAAGTTGTAAAATAGGGGAACTATATACTCACATGTAGTGCAAGGTATCTTCAATCAATAGTACTTCAACAAACTCGAGTAAACCAGAGAAATCAAGTAGCACCTAGTAATCGAATCACTAGTCAAACAACAGACGCCTAAATCGGAAGATCGGACAAAATGAGGTCTTGTAAACCAAATGAGTGTTGGAACTCATGTGATATGGTTTAACAAAGCCTACATCCTAAATGAAACCTAACCTAAGTGCTTTCGACCCATCGCGACCCATTAAGGTAGCTTACGCTACTTTAACGCGTCGTGCGCGCAAAGCGCGTTCGAGACGTCTAACTAGTCCTATGACAAGTATTATATGCCATTACATGTTTAATCATGTTGTATAATCAGTTATGTGACAAAAGTTTAGGTTACATAAGCTTAATTACCAATTATACATGAAAAGGGTATTTTGGTAATTTACCTAAGGCATATAAAATATTTATCATACAACTACCTAAACTAGGTGACCATAAGGTATAACCTCGGAAGGTTATTCCCTATGCTACTATGGTCACTAAACATGTTTGGTCGGATCCTAATGATCGACCAAACGGGTCGTGTTCGAAAGTCTAAGCGGTTGTTTAGATCGCTTACCTTTACGACCCTAGACAAGCACAAAACTAAAAGTGACGAGCTAAGCATGTTAAAACATGCTTAACTAAGTTAGAAAACAAGTTTGGTATCAAAACAAACGGTTTTGATACCTAAGAGTAGTTTGGTTACAAAATACGCAAGAATACGCATTTTGACCGAAACTACGACTCGTCACTAAGCCTAGATAACGTGGTAATCAGTAGGTATAGTCACTAGGGACTATAACCATCGTGATTACGCTCACGTTATGAAGTTCAAACGAACTTCACATTGACCATAAACTGGTCAATGCAGAAAGTCAAACGCAGTTTGACTTTAACGCTAAAACGAATGAAAAGAACGAAAGAACACTTACAGAAGGTCCCCGCAAGATTTGATTCCAATTTTCTCTCAGGTAGGAAGCATATACTTCCACTTAGAGAGCATAAATCTGATTTCAAATTGTGGGGTTTGAAGTGAAATGGATGGGGTATATATAGGATTTCTAGAACCGTTAAGATCGTTCCTCGAAAACTGAGCTTTGATCTGGACCTTACATGTGTGCCCATGGTTTTCTAAAACCATGGGAGCCCCTAATATGGACTATGTTCATTGAATACCAGCCCATGGTTTTGCAAAACCATGGGTGAAAGAAAACCATCAACACTTCAAAATGGACTAGGGTCATTGAATCTGTCAGAAATTTCAAAAATGGTCCCTACACTTGTAAAACTTGATTTTTTGGCACTTTTAAGCCCCGTTAACCCTATTTCAAGGCTCTGAAATAAAGTTAATGTATAGGGAACTTAAAATATGCTCAAAAACATCTCGGATGTCGGTTCGTTTGGTCGTACGGTTGCATTATTCGGTTAATTACGACGGAAGTCGTAACGAACGAAAAAACGATCCAAATTAAGCGACGAATGGAATTTTATCATTCCAAACACTAAAATAAAATATTTTAATGCTTACATAATTTTTTGGATGTCCGGATGTATTCAGAACGTAAGTTATGCGCGAAAATGCAAACTTATGCACTTTTTGACGCTTTTAGTCCCTGAATGAGCATAAAGTTTATTTTAGCATACCGAACCCCTCAAAGCCTATTTCTAAGCTATGTAAAGGTTATTTAGGGTATGTTTAACTTATGATCAAGTTACGGAATGTTCGTTACTATACAAATCGGCATAGTTTCGCAGTTTGACACAAATAGTCCCTGCGATCGAACAAAGTTGATTTCGACACACCAAACCATTCAAAACTTATTTCTAAGTTATGTGGAGGTTATTTAATGTATTTTAAGCCTATGTCACTATTCCGGAGTGTTTGTCGCGTTATACTGACTGCGTTTAAGCACCAGTTTGCGTATAACCTTCCAGAAAGCGATTTAGAGCTTGAAATTGGAATCGAATCAAATTGTAAAATCACTAAACACAATTACACATATAATAACACCAAAACACATATAATAACACCAAAGCACATTGTTTTATTAAAAATCATCATTGTTTTACATCGTACATCGATTACCGAACACAGTTGTCACAGAACTAGTTTTTAACCTAAGCCAAAACCAATTTTAAAACCACTTTGAATGAAATCGATTTGGAACTGACTTGAACCGTTGTGTTGTAATTTGTTTGTAAACGTATACTTTGTAACGGTTTGAGACCAGTTAAATCAGATCCAAATCTGTTAAAACCCGGTATTAGCTAACTTATATATTCTTGTGTACTTATTTGTTATATTTATTTATTCCTTGGTCCCTCTGTATGTGTATATATTGTAACTCTTTCTTTAATAGAATTCATCACTTTCATATTAACACATGGTATCAGCCTATCCAACTAGTGGTTGAGTTTCCCATCCCTTCTTATTCTCTCTTTTCCTTTGCCTTCTTCCCCATCCGATCAACTTCTTTCCCTTCTATCTTCCTGCTTGTCTTTTCCTCAACCATGACATCTTCATCATCTGAATCCAACCCTACAGCCAATTTTGATCTTCACGTAGCCCTGAAACTCTCTGCGTCGAATTATCTGTTTTGGCGCACACAGATGCGGCCCCTATTAACATACCACCAGGTTCTTCATCATGTCGATGGCTCGAAAACTGCCCCTCCACCGACCATCACTGTCAGCGACAAAACGACCACCAATCCATATTACACTGACAAATGATCAAAAAGCTATTATCATTATCACGGCTTCTCTCACTGAGGAAGTGTAACACCCCGAAAATATTAGAAATTAATATTTATTTACATATGGAATATATGTTGGTCATAACCAAAGAATAATGTGACTACGATTAATTAACCTAGTACGGACAAAACTTGTTCCCATGAAGTTGTTGTTGAGGGTGGAAGACTCGTCACTGGAGACTGTAGGAGCTGGTCACGAGTCAGCTCATGGCCCAAAGGAGCACCGTTTGTAGCTGGTTGGGACGAAAAGAGAGGAAATGTTGTAGGATTTGGCCTTACTGGGACCAGCCTCATCCCTAGACACCAAAGGTTGTGAGTTTGCAAAAGGAGGGATGGGGGGTCCAGGAGATAGTGTTGGCTCCGGCTCATCATAGTCTAAACGAATCCTCACTCCCTTGTCCCGTTCCCTACTCACATATTGGTTGAGGAGAGACCACAACTCAAGGAAATTGTTGGCGACCCCCTCAGGGGTAAGTTCAACATGTGATGGGGTGCCAGAGACACCGACATTTGGGGAATGGACCCCTGATCTGGATGGAGTTGGAGTGCTGAAAGTGAGAAACTCGGGAGTGCTTCCCGGTGTTGAGAAAGAAGTTGGTATAGCCACATGAGCTTGGCTAGTACTTGGGGTAGAGGTGTTTGGAACCTGATTCACTTCTCCCGGGGATCCACTTTTTGACATGGTAGTTTCAAGAGAATGGAGCTACACTACTAGGTCTTTTGGAAGAAAGTTAGTGGCGTAGCCCCACGGTGGGCGCCAACTTGTTGATGCAACAAATAATAGACCAAGGATAGTAGCTAGGTTGGTTAGGCAAAAGGGTTGAAGGGTTCAACTTTGCCTAACGCAAGTCATGGGGTCCCCCCACGTTTGCAAGACGTGGAGAGAGGTTCACTAGTTAAATTTTGTTGCTTGCTCGAGATCCTCTACTGAAGTGTGTTCAGTTTCGGCTGTATGAGCAAAAGGAATGTGTGTGTTGAATGTGAAATAAAGTGACTTGCATGAAGCAAGTACTCAAGAACAATGAGCAGAGATTTCAGGAATCAGGGCTGATCTTAGAATATCTTGCACACTTAATGAAGTGTCCCATTTATAGGGAAAGCATTAGCTCAAAAAGGAAGCTGTTGACTATTGAATATGCTTGCAGTGGGGGACTTACCCTTTTTGGGATGGAAGCCTTTTGACATTTGGGTAAAAGGCTGTGCTCTGTGGACTCGTGCTACTTTTGCGGCTGGGGAGTTTGGTGAAGCAATCAGAGATGTGATGTCACACCCCCAAAATACCACCTAGGGAATGTCCCTGTTAGGCGTGTGACGTACCAACAACGATCCACTAATTAAGTTGAACCCATACAAGTTTCAAAATAAAGTTCTCAATTATTAATAAAAAATATCATCAACCAGTTTAAATGAGAACCAACACGTTCAGCGGAAGTAAATAGGACATCTTACCGAGCACTCTAAAGTGAGTTCATCTCTTGAGCATGCGTCCCGGTGGTTGGGACAGTCAGTGGGTATCCCGGGGAGGGATAAGTCTTTTGGGTAAAACTGAAATATTGGATAATAATCTCATCCTCTCACTTTTAAGTCCCATATTTTGTTACCGGGGAGGTAACGGGGTATTAGTTGGTAGCGCTACTTAGGTTTGGCACCCTCACCCCGTACCGGAGAGGACGGGTGTGAACTAATGACCCAGTCATGCCCAATGCTTTGATAGGAGCACTAGGGAACGGGCAAAACATACATCAGGAGCCGTCTTGTTCAGTATCGAGATATTATCAATATTACTTTTGAAACTGTTAACAAACTGGATTAAACACTTGGTAACTAACGTTTTCGTAAAACTATGAACTCACCAGCGTTGTCTGACACACTTGTTACATGCTCGCAGGTCGTTAGATGTCTATGATTGGGAACTTGTTGTTTGGAGTAGCTGGAGTGGACATGGGTCGACTGGAAGGATTCATGTGATTGATTATTGACAGTATACATTGGTTTTGAACAATTTAACTTTGGTTTACTATTTGCTTCTGCTGAACGTGTTGGTTTTCATTTAAACTGGTTGATGATATTTTTTATTAATAATTGAGAACTTTATTTTGAAACTTGTATGGGTTCAACGTAATTAGTGGTCGTTGTTGGTACGTCACACGCCTAACAGGGACATTCCCTAGGTGGTATTTTGGGGGTGTGACATGTGACCCTCTATTGTTCACGTACTGTTTTATCCAAACTCCCGGGTTTTCAACCTTCGAACCTTTTAACCTTTTGAGCATTCATGTATTTAAGTCATTTTATTTGGTCTTGGGCTACCCCCGTCATCAGCCCCCCAAGTCAGAGGTTTTTCAGAAATGAGCTCAAAGACTTCTGACTTTTACACATGTATTTGTTTTGCTTAAAGGCTTCAAGGTTTCGAGGCTTGAAGGGTTGAAAACGGTTGAGCTTTTTGAATTTTGAATTTTAACAAGACAATTGATATGACTTGTGACAGTTTTTCTTTGTGTCAGGCGGCGGTTTTAATTCTTCCCTTTAATTATATTATTTTCTAACTCATTAATTTACTTACATTTTACAGAAGAACATCATTTGCTCTCTTTCAAGTTTCCCCCTTTTTGGATCAGGTTAGTTCCGATTGCTTATTTTCTTCTCCTTTTCTATTATCATGGGTGCCCGTAAGGATTTAGCGAAATCATTTTCTCGAATGACTCAAGAGGAAGTCGATTTGTTTTGTATGGAGTGGGGAATAGGGACAAAGTTTAATCCGGTGGCACCGGCTTGTGACGTTTCAATCGATAAATGTCCCCCTGGTTCCATTGCTCTATACTGTCGCCATTTCGAGTTTTCTAACCTTCGTCACCCGTTTTTAATCTTTGTTTTGAATAGCTTGGGGTATTACCGCATATCTTTTGGTCAGATTCACCCCTTTGGCATGGCTAGGGTTTTACACTTTCAAATTTTGTGCCGGTCTTCCGGGTATGACCCAACTCTTTTATCGTTCTGCTGTTTTTTCCGATTGGCTAAGAATGGTGACTGGTTTACCTTCGAGACCACTCAAGTTAACACTTGCTTGATTTCGTCTATGGTTTCTACCCTTGGTGTCTGGAAGGACCGGTTTTTCTGGGTGTCCGAGGAAATTGTTCCTTTTAAACTTGTTTGGAGGCACCCGGATGCCGTTTTGAATGACTTGAGCCTTCTGCTTCTGATATAAATGCTCGTTTTTTAGAAACTCTTAGGGAATGCCCTTCAAGGCTTCGTCCCTTTCCCGAGCATTTGTTGGTGTTATTGGGTCTCAGTAAGTTGTGGGAAAAACGTGATCGAGACCCGGTGCTTTTGAGAGATGGGAAGGGTATGCATTTACTCTTCTTGTTCTGTTATGTTCCCATTTCCTGCTTTCTGATATGTTTTTTGTTTGTTTTGCAGTCATGTATGCACTTGATTTTATCAAAAGTGATGACACTTCTGACGTTGCCTTTGATGATGCTGTTGCTACTCCGGACGAGGATGCGGTTGTTAGGGGTTCCGATTATAGGTTCGAGGGTTCTGGATATGTAAGTGTCCCCAATGCAAGGGTTTTACCAAGGCTACAGGTTCTGTCACACCCCAACCGATGGCGGAATCATCGGGGCGCGGCACTAGGCGAATCAGATTGCTCAAGAGAATCCATAACAACTATATTGCGATAATATTTAATACATTCGTTATCCCATACTAACAAATAATACAATCACATAAGTTATCACAGATTTCTTGTCCTCTCGAACAATACAAATCCGACAACCTAGATTTTAGTGGAGTTTCTAGACTTCCTAGCTTGATTTGATATAGTCTGCGAGCTAGCCTGCAACATACGTTAAAAGATTTGTCAATACAAAAGTATTGGCGAGTATACAGGTTTGATAAGTATAGCATAGTAGATTAAAAGTGCTGCGAATTTCCACATGCATAAACGTAATACACGACATATATACTCACAAAACTGATACTACCAACTAAGTCCTCGATGCTCGAATGTACGATGGCATAACTAGACCCCGTCGGGCGCAATAGTACTATACTAGTCTTGGTGGGACGTCGCGAGTATAAGCCCTAGCACATATGCAACTAGCATCACGTATATCTATGCATAACAGTTATTCGCAAGTGATAATTCGATTGATTGAATAGTTCGATTGATGAGTTCGATTTGTTAGAAACGTATGTTACACCCAAAATTCGATTAAAAAGGGGGTCAAGTATACTCACAGTGCGTATTTAGCGAGATTACAACTTGATTGAGTCTGTGGCGAGTATGTCTATACTGATCCTTGAAGAATAGAGTAAACAATATACGGTTAAGCGAGATTACCCTTGAAAAGTTATTCATTTGATTGGACTGTTCCCATCCGTGCGGATGGACAGGTCATCCGTCCGGATGACAAGTCATCCGTCCGGATGGGTGTGCGTGGGGATTGACCTTGTGCGTGCGGATTGGTGTGCGCGCGGGTGACATGTCATCCGTGCGGGTGACATGTGCGTGCGGACTGACATGTCATCCGTGCGGACTGACATGTCATCCGTACGGTCTTGTGTCATCCGTGCGGGCTGACATGTTGTCCGTGCGGACTGACATGTTGTCCGTGCGGACTGACATGTTGTCCGTGCGGACTGACATGATGTCCGTGCGGACTGACATGTTGTCTGTGCGGACGGGCACGTCTGTTTCGCACTCTGAGCACTGTTTCGAGTGTTTATCGGAAGGATATACGTTCGTTTTTACTAGGGTAGTGTGATTTCTCACTAACACTTGAAGTTCCGTCAATTCCGACTCATTCTAACGGCCGGGAATCACCCCGTTCCATCAGATCTGACCGTTCATGGTGGTCCTTCATGGTTAACTCGAAATCACACAGATTTAGGTGAGGTTTTGTCAGTAAAACATGTGGAAATCACCTGGATCTGAGTCGTTTATAGTGAAATGAGACCCCAACTTGAAGTTCATAAGAACTCTTGGTGACATCACCTCAAAGCGCCTCAAATCCGTAGATTTCACGGTTAGAATTCGAGTTTTGAAAGATAGAATGATGTAGATTCGAGTGTAGATTGTAGAAGTACAAGTCTTAGGTTGAAATCTTACCGGAATCGCGAGGAAATCGAGAGAAAAGGGTCTTGGTGCGCGTGTGGTTGAACAGGAGCTGTCAAATCACTTGAATAGTGGTGTGGCAGGCTATTTATAGGCGAAAGAGGAGAAGAAGAGGGATCTGGCCCGGATAGCCCATCCGTGCGGATGGCCAATCCGTGCGGATGGCCCATGCATGCGGATGGCCATCCGTGCGCATGTCCATCCGTCCGGATGGTCCATCCGTCCGGATAGACATCCTGACGATTGAAATTTCCCGATTTTGATCGTTTTGATAGTTTTTCGAAGCGCGTACGTCCATAATTAGTTTATATTATCAATATATTGTTATTATTATATTATTATATATCTCTAGGGGTCGTATTTACGTATCCGTAATCCACAGTTTCGATAATTAACAATCGGTTTCCGTTCGAGTGTGCGATGAATAGCGACGTTTCACGGCCATCAAGGAGGGTAGTATAAGTCCTCTCTCGACGTCCTCGTGAACGTTATTGCGAGTTGTGCCATAAAGACTGACAGGGTACCGTTTACTCGTATTGTCATCATCGTCATGATGACTGGAGCTACAGCACTCACCCGAGAGTCCTTGTTAGCGTTAATTGTTTAAGTTCGACACATCACGGCCACTGAGGAGGGTAGAATAGGTCCTCACTCACTGCCTCCGTGAGTGTTAGTGTGATAATAGTGTAGTATAGTGATATTGTATTTCGGAAATATGCGATTATCCTTCGAATAGCGATATATATACGATATGGTTACATTATGATCCGAATCTCTGGTGCTAGGCGTAACGAGTATAACGAGTAGTAACAACGCACAAAAGTGCGGGTTGTTACAGTCTCCCCTACTTTAGGAAATTTCGTCCCGAAATTAATCCAATAGGTAGACTTCTAAGAGCTGATTTTGTATAAGTAGCGATACAGCGAGTGGTTTGACCGTAAGTTGACAGCGTGAACGTTTCGAATAAGTGGGATTGACTGCGATAGCGAGAAGACGATGCAAAGATTGAAAGTATTAGTTCCATGAGTTGGCATTCCAAGGTACCTTGTCTTGTGTAGAATTCGTTAGTTCGATGCGATTGTAATTCGAAGGGTTTCTTATGACGTAGGGTTAACTGAGTCGATCGTTAACCAACGTTACAAGAAGCGTTCGTTTAGACATTAAAAAGGGATGTAGGGTGAAAATTTTTGAAAATTTTCCTTTTAACGTGCGGCCAACAGTGTCGATGTTAACCGATGTTGCAAGGAAGTTTAAAATATTTTTAAGGAACTCGGAGATGAAAACAAGGGTTACGAAAACTCTCCTATGACATGGATCCAAGCTGAACTCGATGTCGAACCAATGTCCAAAGAAGGATTTCTATTTTGACGTTGTAAAAGTTTAAGGAAGAACTGGGCTTACGAAGCTTTCCTTGGACATGGAGTTAAACTGATTCGATGTTAGCTCCACGTCGTGAGAAAATTTCACTTGTCCCATGGTTTTAATGAAAGTTTTATAAAAATCAGTTTTAACTTTTTGAAAAGAATAATTTGGCATCAAGCCCCA
>JARYGA010035277.1:0-25825 GCA_030545235.1 Helianthus tuberosus | reverse complement strand
ATCAGGCGTTCGCACTAGACGTCAAATTGACCAAGGCCTTACATGTTTTTATTCAAAAGTTGCTCCTTTACAAACTGATTTTTCACTAAGTTGTTTTCTCTCGCAGGTTGAACCAAGGACTTACAAAGAGGCGCTTACTGAAGATTCTTGGGTCAATGCGATGCAGGAGGAACTGAGCCAATTCGAGAAGTTAGGTGTGTGGAAGTTAGTAGACTTGCCTGATGGTCAGAGGAAGATAAACACCAAGTGGGTGTTTAAGTGCAAGAGAGATGATAGAGGAGTTGTGGTTCGTAACAAAGCTCGACTCGTAGTCCAGGGTTTCAGTCAGCAGGAGGGGATAGATTTCACTGAAGTATATGCTCCGGTTGCTAGACTAGAAGCGATCAGAATCTTCCTGGCATTTGCATCTTGGAAAAATTTCAAAGTTTATCAGTTAGATGTAAAATCGGCTTTTCTCTATGGGAAGGTAAAAGAGGAGGTATATGTCGGTCAGCCACCGGGCTTCACCGATCCAATCCACAAAGACAAGGTCTATTTGCTAGACAAAGCGTTGTATGGTTTACACTAGGCCCCGAGAGCTTGGTATGAGATATTGTCTCAACACCTGCTAGCCAACAGCTTCATTCGTGGAAAAGTGGATGCCACTCTCTTCACCAAAGAGGTCGACGGACATCTTCTGATTGTTCAAATATATGTGGACGACATCATATTTGGGTCAACAAATGAAAATTTGTGCAAAGATTTTGAACAAGTTATGAAGCAGAAATTTGAAATGTCATCGATGGGTGAGATGAAATTATTTTTAGGACTGCAGGTTGATCAACTACCAAAAGGAATTTTCATACATCAAACGAAGTACGTTCATGATATCTTGGAGAAATTCGGGATGTCAGGTTCTACTCCAGCCTCCACCCCATTAGCAACGAATCATGGGATAAACCCTGATCTCACTGGAGAGAAGGTAGATGAAACAATGTATCGTTCCATGATCGGTTCGCTGATGTATTTGACAACTTCAAGACCTGATATCATGTACCCAACCTGCCTCGCAGCAAGATTTCAATCTAACCTGAGAGCTTCGCATATGGTGATTGTGAAAAGGATATTACGCTACCTGAAAGGAACTCCATCATTGGGGTTGTGGTATCCAAGAGAAGGCGATTTCAATCTCGAAGGGTATTCCGATTCAGATTTCGGTTGCTGCAAAGTTAACGCTAAATCAACAACAGCGGGGTGCCAGTTCTTTGGATCACGATTGGTCACCTGGCAATGCAAAAAGCAGACCTCTGTGGCTCTATCCACATGTGAAGCGGAGTATGTATCTGCTAGCAGCTACTGCTCACAGATCTTGTGGATCCAGCAACAGATGCGCGACTACGGTTTTCAATTTCTAAACACCCCTATTTTTGTTGATAATGAGGCAGCGATTAACATTACTAAAAATCCTGTTCATCACGCTAAAACCAAACACATTGAAATTCGTCATCACTTCATTCGCGATTGTTTCGAGAAGAAGTTGATACGAATTGAGAAAATCCACACTGACGATCAAAAAGCTGATTTACATACCAAAGCATTTGACAAAACTCGTTTTCAATATTTGCTAAAATTGAACGGTATGAAGCTTTTATCGGTGTTGGAAGAGATTCTTGGCGTTGATGAAGGTACTATTGTAGATGATGATGTTGAGAAGCAATCTGCAATGGTTTGTCGATTTTTTACTTGTTTTGGTATTTAGGGGGAGAAGTATAGGGTAATATTTTTCAGAAAATACAAAAACAGTAAAAAATGTCAAAAATCCAAAAAACATGAGATATTTTCAAAATCCAAAAACAATAAAAATTGAAAAAGAGCTTGTGTAAAAAGGGAAAATGATAGTACATCGGCTTGACAGTTACGGTATGCTAAAGAATTGTATTGTTTGAAAGTGGTTAAACAGTCTCGCTGATGATGTGCCGATAGGTTTTTGCACATTTAGTAGATTTGTTCGGGATATAAACCTAAAATTCTTACTTGCTTATTTCGTGGGAAACACTACTTGGATATATAGGTAACCCCTGAAATCTTGTTTGAAGGATCCCTCTTTCTGAGATACTAGGTCTTTATACTCAATGATATCTGGGGTATTATTCCGGGACTTCTGCTGAATGGAATTTCTGACCTAGTCCCCGAATAATACTTTCCGCAATGCTTGAAACTTAGCATCACCCTCAGCATAAATGATGAAGACAATAAAATTGCTAATCAATGCTGTTGTAAAAAAGATCCTCTAAAGGGGACACACCTTAAGTCGAACCGTCATCTCTCTGCTGAACGGTAGTTCTGACCTGAGCTCTCACGGTTTCGTACTATTACTTAATTTATTCCCTTACAGATATCATCTGTGGTATACTCACCTGTAAGACTAAATATTGGGATCTGGATACGGGAGTATATTCAAGAGGTGGGACACACGTATAAGTTTAAGTCTCTAAAACACTAAATCCGTATCCTGGACAGATTGAAAATTGTGTGAAAATTTAAGTGGATCAGTATATCGACAATCTAAGCGAATTGTTTAATTCTGAGTATGAAATTAAAGCTTAACGGTACTTGTGACTTGTCGAATAGCTGATATGATTTCCTAACACGCTCACCAAAAATATGTTTGTAAATAGTTTACTTTCACTGCATTTTATTTATGTTTTTCATTTCTAGTTTAGAAACTTTATTAAAAATCCAAAAAGATTTTACATTTCTGCTTTATTTTTGACAAACCAAAGTGGAAAGCTGATCTTCAGATTAGAATTGAAGCAGATGCAAGAAGTTTCTGGGCTGGATGATGAGTTTGGAGCTAAAACATGATAAGTTTGTGAAAGTTGAAAAGTTAAAACAAGTTCATTAACTTGAAACTTGTAATTTTTCAGAAAAGTTGAACAAAATGTCAGTGTGAATTATCTCTGATCAACCAAGGTCATTAAGTTGGACTTGATAGATTAATTAAGTAATCAGGGTCATTAACTTGGACCTGAATACTTAAGTGGATTTCTAAACACTGGTTAGATTATCAATTGTGGTTGAATGGTAAGTATGGATTGAAATTATTATTGTCATATATCTTATTTTTGGGTAGAGACTATGCAGGAATGTAGTTCCCCATGGCAACAAAATGTCAAAGTTTGAACCAGAATTTAAAGCCCTAGCTTATCGAGAGGGGGAGTCTGCGAAAGGGGGAGTCAGAATTCTGGATCAACATTCAAAGGGGAGATTGAAGATTAAAGTTTGAAGATAAATATTGAAGGGAGCTTTACAATCTCAAGACAAAATTTGGAAAAAGACAAAGACTAAAGACTCGACGCCGAAGACTTCGTCAACATCCAAGGGGGAGTCTGTTGGTGCATCTACTGTCTGTTAACTACGTCTTAATCGAGTCTTATGTCTAGAATAGATAAATGAATGCACAACAGTGATTGAATTAGGGTTGGATTACATGTTAGTGTGTAATTTTGTTTGAGGGAGTCATGGACATGTTCAAACGAAATCACAACATGCAATTTCGTTTGAACATGGTTGTGACGCCTTCAAACGAAATAGCAACAAGTATATATAGGAGTTGTGCTAGTTCATTTCAAATGGATCCAAGTGTGTGTGAGCTGAGGTGCTGCTGGATTTTTGTCAAGATTAGATTGTAAAAGCTCTACAAATCAGTTATAAAGAAAGATTAGAAAGGAAACAAGCTGTGTGAAGTTGTTTACTTTGATTTCGCCATAGTAAATGATGATGAACTACCTTTACTGACTGTTTAGGGTCACCGAACGATTCAACACCTTGGCAGTATGATGACAAGCTCAAACACATTAATGACCAAGTTGAAGATTGAAGTTCTTTTTATTCAAACTTTTATAAACTTATTTTCAGTTCAGAAACTTGGCAGAATCAAGAACCCACCGAGTTCACAAGCTAAGTCTATAGCTTTGGGTGAGTGTTGAGGTTGATTCCAGCCAAGAAACGAGCGTGTTCAAACATAACCGAACCAAACTTGTCCCAAAATAAAGTCATTCACACGAAGAGATAGCGCACTCGTGCGACTGGACATCCCACTCGCACGAATGAACTTCCCATTCGCGCGAAGGGTCTGTTTCCTCCCGTTCCGACATTTTTTCTAAGTGTTTAATGTTATCCCGGATCCCGGTCTTCAATACGGGTTTATCTGTGATTAACAGAAGTGTGAATTGTGAAAACCTTAGTTTTCAATCTAGTTCCACCGTCTCGCTTGAACTTGCAAACGAATACCCAAACAGTCTCCTAGACCTAGAATGAGTTAAGCCTGTCCAGCCTCCAACACTTGGGACTTACCTTCTATGTTAGGAACGACACACCTGGTTATCCTTGTTCGACTGTTTGGTATTTACTTTCTGTTGAATTCATGACCAGCCGATTTGTTAACTAAGTTAACAAACTTGAGCTTTGGTGAAACATATAACGAGGTTATCACCTCCATACATGACTTATGTGAACTACATGACATGTTGGACTATCACTATACTATATAATATAATATAAGACATAACTAAACTCACAACGTGACTGATTAATGGTTAAAACATTCAAATGAAGTTCTGTTCACACAAACAGACACCACTCGCATGAAGGGAACTCCCACTCGCGCGAAGGATGCTTTCTGTTCGCACGAACTGTCCATTCGCATGAACGGAGTTGTGGTGTTTTGGTTTCCATTTGTTTCAGTTCCACGTTCCTCATTGCTGATTCTAATGGGCAAATCAGGTTCCATGAAATCACAGTAACTTAGTGTCGTAACGAGTGCCTGGACGAAATATATTTTCTGTTTAAATTATACTTTTGTACTTTTATACTTATATACTTATATTCTGAAATACGAATTTTCCATCCAAACTCCAGCAACTCACACCTTCATTTAGCCCTTGTAGGGTAACCTCAGTGTTCCTTTCATCAACTTCTCAAACTCGCGGGATAACAAACGAAGATTTGCAAAACCGTGAGTATACTCGAACACCCTTTTTCGTTTTACACGTTTGGGTGCAATATGTTTACCTTATCAAAATTCACGTAATCACTTATACTTTATGCAATCACACAAACAATCATACATATATGCTTATACGTTATTCTTTAATTCATGCGTGTTGGAACATACTTATGTGATATACTTCTCATTAACTTCGTACAAGCCTCCCCTTGACATGTATAGCGCTATAGGAGTAACGCACCGCCCGTAGTCTTGTGGTCATGTTAAGTTTAAACAGAACAGTCCTATCATTGCTATGATAGGATTACACTAGCAGTAATCTTTGGCTTGACATTTATAGACGCATGCCAATCGTATGTTAATTTTAGATAACTATTTGCCATGTTGATTGTTTAAAACTCTTTTCATACTTAGTCTATTATTTAAACTTGTATACTCGCCAACATATTGTGTATTGAACTGTACTTTAAAACATGTTACAGGTTGATGACATTGATGATCATGGAATCTGTAGGGATGCTTAGATACACGCTTAGACTACTAGAATTATTGTTGTATTTTGTTTACTTTAACATGTTGTATTGTTTCGAACTTGTTGTACTTTGGTTACCAAATGTTGTACTTTGATTGCCACATGTTGTATTTGACAATTTATGAAATGAAATGAAATCGGTTTTGATTAAATATTGTCGCAATAGTGTTATGAAGTCTCGAGCAATCTCGTCCTTGTCCTGCCCCGATGTTTCCGCCGTCGGTTAGGGTGTGACATATTGGTATCAGAGCCATAACTATAGGGAATTAGGTAAAATTGCCATGATTTGACCTAGTCTATAGTTTAAGTTACCAAACTTGACCATTCTTGATTCTTGCTTAACGTGTTATATTCTCCCTATTTTGCTTCTTTCTATTCATTTTGTCTTAATTTAAATATATGTCTTTCCTAAGACATTTTACCCAAATACACACTTGAAAAGTCAAAGACACTCGCCTCATACAAATGAGACGACTTCAACAAAATAGGTATGAAACCCATAATTTTGTGAACGACTCTCAATCCGTGTTATTCGCTTTTACACGAAATTATGCCATCAAGTTAGGAGTGAAATTTACACCTTTGATGGAAAATTTCCAATTCAAACTCTAGTGGACCCTCGCCAACGCGTCAGAATTAACTTTCTTGACCCGTTCGACGAGTACCAACCACACTTAGGGTACGATGTTGACAAGGTAGGGGTGAAACCTGCATCATGACAACTAGTCCCACCCCTCTATTTTCAATCCCGCCAAAGTTTTGATTTTTCAATCGATTAGGGGCGTGTAGTAACTGGAAGGGTAAAATACCGTTAATCGCTTCTCGACAAGAGTATTTTACCTAATAGGGCAAAACACGTCTCCCTAATTCAAAAGGATCTTCGATTCACTTTGGAGTAGTCTTAGTTACATTCCGTGACACCCTAGTTTACGTTAACCCTCTTTTATGTTATCTCGATTTTAATGTGTTTCTACTAGATACTTCGTTCATTTCAAAACCGATGCACAATTCGCACGTCTCTTGCAATAAAAAAACAATAATAATGCTCGTGAACAAACTAAATTATATTCCTTTTTCGCATTTATACGTGATTATGCTTTGTGAATACTTATTATACTCATGCAATCTATGTGAATCATACGTGTTATGTGGTTACTTACATGCTCATACATGCGAACAAACGTGGTTTCATAAACATATTATGATCAAGTCTCATCTTTCCCTCTACTTTTGATTCTTTAGATGTCTTCCCAACGTCTCTCTTACACTCGCAAGAACTCCAAATCCGGTTCCAAGTCTGGCTCAAAGTCAACTGTTAAGCCCGACAATAACTCGATGACGAAAAAGGACATGATGAAGTTCATGGCCAAACAAATGGCTAAGGTTATACCCGACATCTTCAGCAAGATTCAAACCCCGCCTAACACTGAATCTCCTCATGCTTCAGTTGACTCCAAGGCTGATCCGCCTAAGTTGACTTTTACCTAGAAGCAGTTCGTTTCGTGTAACCCGCTACCCTTCACAGGCGAAGAGGGTGCAACCAAATGCTTCAGTTGTTCGATGCCACTAAAGTTATGTTTCGATAAAGCGGTTGCCTCGATCACCTCCTAACCACGAACGCAACATGCATCTTTCGATCGAGAGCCCTCAATTGGTGGACCTCTAAGCGCAACGCTCGTGGCGACGACGTCGCCTATGCCCTAACCTGGAGTAAACTGAAGAGCTGATAAAGGACGAATTTTGTCCTCCACACAAGCGCCAACGACTCGAAACGAATTTTGGAACCTCAAACAAGTGGGGAGTGACAACGTCGGCCTCACACCTCGATTCAAACAGCTGAGTGCACTATGCCCTGGCCAAGTCAACACCACTGACAAATCCATTGCTAAGTACATTCAATGCCTTCCCCCATCCATCATGACCTTCGTCGAGTCAGCCTGATGTGTGCAAAATGTAACATATAAATTACATCAATTGTGGCATAAAACTAACCCTTTTTTAGTACTAATGTTGGAAAAAGTGTGTTTTTGTCTTCCTTTTGTATTTTCAGGATTAAATGAGCTCAAATTAACAAAAGAAGCAAAAAGGCAGCTAAATCTAACATAAATAGGGCTGTTCATAAAGCTCGCGACTCGTAGCTCGGCTCTTAACTCGCTCGAAAGAAGCTCGAGAAAAACTAGCTAAAAAACACAATTTGAGATGACGTGAACCAAGCTGGCTAATTTTGTAACCAAGCCCAGCTCGAGCTAAGCTCGGCTCGGCCCATGGCTCGGCTCGTTGGCTCGTTCTTAGGTTCGTTTAACTCCGACGTAAAGCTCAAGCCAAGTTTAGCCTCCTGAATTAATTTCGAGCTTGAGCTCGACCCCACCATGGCTCGACTCGGCTCGACTCGTTTACAGCCCTAAACATAAATACAAGAAAAGAAACTAACGTGACATGCCCGACCCCACGACAGCATCTTCCTAAGCAAAACAAGAGAATAGAAGGCTGTACACGCCCCGTGCTCAGTGAGCACGGGGGCGTGCCCAAGTGTCAGCATAAAAGACAAAGTTGTAGAAGCTTCCATCGCCCACCACGGGGCCGTGCTCAGCGGACACGGGGTGGTGGTCAACTATAAGATTCGCAGAATCCAGGCAAATCTTGATAGTACAGATATGCTTCTGCACACGGGGTCGTGCCCAGCGGACACGGGGCCGTGGTCAACTAATGCAGACAAAAGCAATTAATGAAGACAGAGAAGGATGTGGACACGGGGCTGTGCCCACTGGACACGGGGCCGTGTCCGAGCTTCTGTTCAGCCTATAAATAGGAGTGCTTAGCTCAAGCTCAAACCATCCCTTGGCACACCACCTCTCTCACACTTCACCCACCACCCACCACTACCATAACACCATCATCCACCACCATCATCCATTGTCCATCATAGAGTGTGTGAGTCATCTCGGGATCCAAGATTGATCGTAAGAGTTCTTGACAATCAAGGCCATGTTTGCCTAAGTCTCTTACATCACATGGTGAAGACAAAGTTTCAAGTGTAATACTTTTTACTTTTAATCTTTTCGCACTTTCTAATTGGTTATGTATTAATGACTTTAATAACTAGTTTCTTATGTTGAAGGTGATTCTTCCTTATCGTTTGTCCGTGGTGTCTTGGCATTATTTTACTGTCTCAGCGCCGCTATCAATGCACCAAATGTCAGCGCCGCTATCAATGCACCAAATGTCGAAGCCAATAACTTCGAACTTCGGCCGCATCTGACACAAATGCTTCAAAACTCCGCAACCTTCCATGGGCTTGCAGACGAGGATCCCCATCTACATATTACTAATTTCTTAGAAATATGTGATACCTTTCGGATCAATGGAGCATCAAACGACGCCATCCGCCTTCGAATGTTTCCATTTTCACTAAAAGACCGAGCTAAGGCTTGGCTTAACACCCTCCCAGTTGGTTCGGTAAACACCTGGGATGAACTAGCCCAAAAGTTTCTATATAAGTATTTCCCTCCTGCTAAAACGGCTAAATTAATGACTGAAATTAATACATATTCTCAAGAGGATGGTGAATCCTTATATGAAACTTGGGAAAGGTTCAAGGAGCTACTAAGAAAGTGTCCTCATCACGGTCTTATGGTATGGCAACAAATATCCACTTTCTACAATGGGTTGTTGCCACACACAAGACAAACACTTGATTCAAGCTCCGGGGGACTTCTAGGTAATCGTCTCCCAAATGAAATATATAATCAAATTGAGGAAATTGCTCAAACCAATTTTCAGTGGCACACTCCCCGAGGTAATAAATCTATTGCCCCGGGTGCCCATAAGGTTGATGAAACCACTTCTTTACAAGCCCAAATTGAGGCCCTCTCTTCAAAAATCAAAAAGTTAGAAATGGCAAAAACGGCATCGGTTATGGCTTGTGAGGGGTGTGGTGGACCACATGAAAATTGGAGTTGTATGAAAGAAGTAGACGATCAAACAGAAACAGTAAACTACATTGATAACAGACCTAGGCCGTCGGGTCCACCAACGGGTACTTACAACCAAGGATGGCGTAACCACCCTAACCTTGGTTGGAGAGACCCCGACAATAGTAGTAACCAACAAAACCAACGAACTAACTTTCAACAACCACAAAACTTTTCTCAACAACAAGGTGGACGAGAAAGGCTCGAAGATACTGTATCTCGCCTCATCTCCAACACCGAAAAGAAAAACCCGGATCGATTTCAGCAATTGGAATCGAATTTTAGAAATCAACAAGCTAGCATTCAAAACATTGAAAAACAATTCAATCAAGTAGCTCAAAATTTCTCCGAGAGACCACTAGGCGCGTTACCCAGCAATACCCAAACCAACCCAAAAGCGCAAGTACAACTCATCACATTGAGAAACCGAACCGTGGGTCCCGAGGAGGCTCCATTACCACCGGTTGAAAGAAGCCAATCCAACCAAACCACGACTCCACCCGCGGCCCAACCAGAAAAGGCTTCTCCACCAAATCAAGAGCCCACCAAGACTCCTTCAGTTCCATACCCCGGTCGGTTAAATCATCAAAAGACCGATGAGCAATTCGCAAAGTTCGAAAATTTACTAAAACAATTGCATGTTAATATTCCTTTTATCGAGGTCCTAACCCAAATGCCTAAATATGCAAAATTTATGAGGGACTTCCTCACTCACAAAAGGAAAATTGAATCATTGCAATTAGTTAACTCAGGCGAAGAATGCTCCGCCTTAGTACTCAACAAACTCCCGCAAAATAAAATTGATCCCGAAAGCTTCACGATTCCTTGCTCAATTGGGGAATCCCCCATTCGTAATGCACTAGCCGATCTTGGGGCTATCATTAACCTGATGCCCACATCAATGTTCAAACGACTCGGCCTAGGAACAACGAGCCCTACAAAGATGAGCATACAACTCGCCGACAGATCCGTCAAATTTCCACAAGGTGTCGCTGAAAATCTATTGGTCAAAGTTGACAATTTCGTTTTCCCGGCCGACTTTGTCATCCTAGACATGGAGGAAGACACTGATGTCCCTCTCATCCTCGGGAGGCCATTTCTAGCCACCGCCCAAGCAGTGGTAGATATGAATGACGGAACACTAACATTGAAGTTTGGGGACGAGGAAGTGAAGTTTGGAGTTGGAAAGAGAGTAGAAGACGAAGACCCGGTCAACTACATGAAGGTCATAGACTCAAGCTTGGATGACGCTCTCCGACGGTGTAACATGGGATGCAGAACATCCCACTTGGGTGACATATGACCATGCTTTGGGTCTAGCCAAGGACCCTTATAAACGTGGCGCACCACGGAGGCATTCCGCGGAACTATCCTTAGTTTAGTTTAGATTTATTTTATGTTTTCTAGTTAGTTTTAATTTTCAAGAATAAAACACACTCGGGATGGCAAAGGATACAAGGGAAACTTGAACCAGCACCCCATGCAGGAAAACAGGGCCATCCGACAATTTTATTCATTAACAGTAAGTCCAGCACGGGCCGTGTCCGCCCAACACGACCCCGTGCTGCACAGTCTGCAGAAATCACCCAGTTCAGGTAAACTGGACACGGGCCGTGTTCACCCAACACGCCCCCTTGTCCAGGCTTTTGTTTCTTTTGTTTAATTTTTGTTACTGGCAGTTAAACACGGGGCCGTGCCCGGACAACACGGGGCCGTGTCCAGCGCCCAGTAACAAAAATTTTTGCTTTTTCACACCTTTTTACACATTCAATCAACCTAAAAACTTATTTTTGGGACACATTGTGGACAATGTGTAATTTAAGTGTGGGGGGATGCTAAAACCTTGAATCTTGCAAGTCCTAATAACAAGCCTTACACAAAACTCTATTGGAACCGCTAATCGCCCCAAAAAAAAAAATTTCAAAAAATTTTCATTTTTTTACTTGTCTAGGTTTAATTTGGGAATTTCAAAATTCTAAAAAGGTTATATTTTTACAAAGAGTAAACTCCAATTTTACCCCCTGAGGTTAGGGGTCATTGGCATGTCTACCCCCCCTAAGGAAATAATTGCAATTTTACCCCCTACTGTTTGCTGTTATGTTGCAACTTTACCCCCTGCCGTCAGTCAACAGTTATTTGACTGTTATAGGCAGGGGTATTTTGGTAATCTTACCCTATATTTATTATTATTATTATATATAACTCTCTTTCTCTCTCTATACCTCTCTCTCTGCCACTCTCTCTCTCACACACACAGAGATCTCATCTTCATCTCCATCTCTCAACACCATCAACCGACCATCACCACCATTAACCCACCTGCCACCGCCACCACCATCAACCTGCCATCGCCACCACCATCAACCCGCCACAGCCACCACTCTACCGCCACCACCGCTAACCCACCTGCCACCGCCACCACCAGATGAAGTTAAAGATAATGTTAGACATGAAAATTGAAGAAAAATATAAAAAGTTATGGTGAGTGTGAAGACATTTACGTCGTTGCGAGACGGAAGAGGTTTGAGAGACGAGAGCGAATACAAGAGATATACAAGAGAATTTGTTCATGTTGAGTCAGTTGATTCTGCTCAAATGGATGTTAATTCGATTGATCAGGTGATGATTTGAGATTCTGTTGTGAAAACCTAGATCACACATTTTAGGTTTAGTTGCAGTGATTGTGTATATGTTTATTTATGTTGCACCTTTTGTTCACTTATTAAATATGTAATACACTTTGATTGTTTGTGTTAATAAGCTTAAATTAGCTCTCTAGATAACACTTTTTAGGTTTATATGTGGTGATTGTATGTAATGTTTATGAATTATGGCTACTGTAGATCAAATGATAAAACGATCAGATCTGCAAATTTTGAAACTAATGCATTGAAATATTGATTTGATTTAAGAAACAATTAGGCTTAGAGGTTAAGTTAGATTGGAGAAAGGCTAGGGTTACAGAAGAAGAAGAAGAAGAAGGGTAGATTGATTGAGACATTGAAGTAATGTACTGAATTGGGGGTTTTGTGGGGTGTGTGTGTGTTTTAATTTCTGTTAGAGAAGATGTGGTTTGCTGGAATGATTCCAGTAATGTACTGAATTGGGGGTTTTGTGGGGTGTGTTCTAGTGTTTGTGACACACCCCTGAATATAAAGGTTTGTTTAGTACCATTCAATTGTGTATCTTTAGTTGAATAACGAAGAAAAGAATCATTAACAACACCTGAAGATTATAACTAATCGTGTTATCTGTGAAGTTGCAGGGCCTTCATTAATGTATCTTCTTTATTTCTATGTTTTTTATCCATGGGTGGAAAAATAACAGATTCATTAGATTTATGTGTAATGAAAGGTGGAAGGGTGAGATTTGGATCTTGAGAGGTTAATGGCGGGGGCAGTGGTGGTACCCGGTTGAGAGTGTTGGAGGGTGGTGGCTGGAGGTGGTTGAGGGTGGTGGCTGGAGGTGGCAGTGGTGGTGAATGGCGGTGGCAGTGGTTGCAGGGGGTAATGTTGTGTCTTAACACAAAGTACAAGGGGTAATAACAAAGGACAAATTAGTAATTTACCAGTGGGGGGTAATTGTGCGACTTAACACGAATGTTGGGGGTAAAATGGAAGGGTAATATAGTCATTTCAACTTAGAGTTAACAGATCTATTATTGACTTTGACGCCGGGGGGTAAGGTTGCGACATAACAGCAAACAGTGGGGGGTAAAATTGCAATTATTTCCTTAGGGGGGGTAGACATGCCAATGACCCCTAACCTTAGGGGGTAAAATTGCAGTTTACTCTTTTACAAATTTACAACCGATAACGTCGTGATAAAAAGAACCAACATAAGAAAATTATGAAAATGCATGACAAGCTTAGTTAAAATTAAATTATATATACTTGATCACATAAAAACCCATTCCCACAAAAGTGAGTTTTGAGCCTTTATTGAGCATACAAATACATATCTATAAACTAAATGCTCATTTTTCGTTTCTTGTGTGAATAGCCGCTTGGTTCTTACAACTCTAGAACTTGCCACGACGATACATTCCCGGTCCTTACCAACTTAAACCCGAGTAAATAAATGATGGAGGCATTAGGACTAACCCTTTTTATTTCTACACCATTATTTTTCTTTTTTTTACCACCTACCCAAAAATCCCCCTAGTTAACCCCTTTGAGCCTAAACCTTTTCATTTCTTAAACCAAACACCCTTTCACCCACCAAAGCCTTTTTATTTTTAACCCTTTGTTTTAGTAACAAGCCCGGTTTTTCGTTTGACGTTGAAAAAAAAATTGATGATGAAGCAAAAGAAATAAAAACAAGTAAGTTCATCAAAAATAAACTTGTTTGAATAATAGCTTCATCAAAATAATTGCAAAAATAAAAAGTCTTTCGAGAAAACCGATGCTTTTTACACTTTTCGCTCTTTTCTACTAACCACTAACCCAACCACCTACCTTTAACCCAAGCCAAACCCTTCACCCAAAAGTCCTCTTGATATTTACAAAGGTATATAGTTAAAAAGGAGGAGGATTGATTGCTTGGCAAGCCTATGGTAGGAGTAGGTTCCATGCCGCTCTCGAGTGATTCACAAAAATACATCTTCGGCTGAGTGTTGAGTGATCCCCCGTGAGGTATGTGAACTTGTATATAAATAAAATTTTAAAGAGGCATGTTATACCCCAATAAGTAATTTATCTTATGAAAAGTTTTAAATAAATCATGACGAATAGGATTGTAAATAAATTAAAATAAAACTTAATAAGGAATCTTGGAAATCCCGACACTCTGTGACAAGCCCAAAAACCTTCTCTTCTACCCATTCCATTTGGGAGTGTAAAGCCACATTATAAAGAGTTTTGCTTGAGGACAAGCAAAGATTCAAGTGTGGGGGTATTTGATGTGTGCAAAATGCAACATATAAATTACATCAATTGTGGCATAAAACTAACCCTTTTTAGTACTAATGTTGGAAAAAGTGTGTTTCTGTCTTCCTTTTGTATTTTCAGGATTAAATGAGCTCAAATTAATAAAAGAAGCAAAAAGGCAGCTAAATCTAACATAAATACAAGAAAAGGAACTAACGTGACATGCCCGACCCCACGACAGCATCTTCCCAAGCAAAACAAGAGAACAGAAGGCTGAACATGCCCCGTGCTCAATGAGCACGGGGGCGTGCCCAAGTGTCAGCATAAAAGACAAAGTTGTAGAAGCTTCCATCGCCCAACACGGGGCCGTGCTCAGCGGACACGGGGTCGTGGTCAACTATAAGATTCGCAGAATCCAGGCAAATCTTGATAGTACAGATATGCTTCTGCACACGGGGTCGTGCCCAGCGGACACGGGGCCTTGGTCAACTAATGCAGACAAAAGCATTTAATGAAGACAGAGAAGGATGTGGACACGGGGCCGTGCTCACTGGACACGGGGCCGTGCCCGAGCTTCTATTCAGCCTATAAATAGGAGTGCTTGGCTCAAGCTCAAACCATCCCTTGGCACACCACCTCTCTCACACTTCACCCACCACCCACCACCACCATAACACCATCATCCACCACCATCATCCATTGTCCATCATAGAGTGTGTGAGTCGTCTCGGGATCCAAGATTGATCGTAAGAGTTCTTGACAATCAAGGCCATGTTTGCCTAAGTCTCTTACATCACTTGGTGAAGACAAAGTTTCAAGTGTAATACTTTTTACTTTTAATCTTTTCGCACTTTCTAATTGGTTATGTATTAATGACTTTAATAACTAGTTTCTTATGTTGAAGGTGATTCTTCCTTATCGTTTGTCCGTGGTGTCTTGGCATTATTTTACTGTCTATATAAAATAAAATATTTTCACCATTCATATCTCCACGGTCTATATGGAGGTATGTTGGGTACCTGGTCGGGGGTTAAGGGAACGGTTTGGTAAGAGTCTTGCCATTGTTCAGTGTATAGATCCTGCAAAGGACCTGGGTCAAATTTAGTAGGACCTTCTTCAATACTTAACGGTATTGGATGGCGGGGGCCCAAACTCTTTGACCCCCTCATAAGTTAAACTACTATTAAAACTTTAACCCGGCTACTTAGGACTGTATCCCTGCTGACTCAGACTACTTAGCCGAGGGTAACGTCGCCTTCAAAAGAGGGGCCTACCACATTATGCATTAATAACTTAATTAATTATCTTTCAATAATCCAACCCTTTAGGATTGTATCCTTGATGACCCAAACTACTGGGTTGAGGGTAACGTCGCCTTCAAAAGAGGGGCCTACTACAATAACTAAGATAATCTCTTCAATAGTGCAAAAGTGCGGAAATAATCAAAGGTTACACTAAACACGAGTCGGAGCCAAGTGATTCATCTTGTCTATCTGTTTTTACTTTTATTTTTATTTTTCAGCATTTTAGTTAGTTTTTATTTTCTTAATTTAAAACCTTTTTCTAAACTTTTGATTTGATTAGACGTTGAGGATAAACCGGTACTAAAAGCTCTTGTGTCCTTGGACGACCTCGGTATCTTACCAACACTATACTACACTCACGATGGGTGCACTTGCCCATATGTGTGTTTAGTGTTAGTAAATATCGTGTTTTATAAATTTAAAACTTGGCTAAAGAAAGTGTAAAAGGGCTTAAAATATACTTAAACCAATATATACACCTAACGCACATCACAGCCCAACCAAAAACCCTCGAAGATACTTTCGTTTGGCGGCCAAGATAAAGCACAACCGTATTCTAGATGGAACATTCGATAATAAGGGTTCATCCAAGAGTGCGCACCAAGCTACCACCGAGACCACCGTTGAATCCACACCATCTAAACCACCCACCAAAAACAACAACAAGGGTAAGAAGCGGAAGGCTTCAAACCAAACTTTGCGGTTTTTACTCCGCAAACCCTCAACACCTCCAACAAGTCGCTCCTACCCAAAATCCCGAATCCGCAAAGAAAGCAAACACGGGGACTCATCCCAAGTACACCTGTTTGTAACACCATCCTATCTATATACCGTGGAGCCTTTGCCCCAACTGCAATAGGTTTGGGCACTTTGCAAACCAGTGCCGAAGTGGCCCAAACCCCTGCTGCAAACCAAACTCCCGCTCAAAACCAAGCTCAGCCTCAAGCAAACACGGGTCAAGCCTGCTTCAAATGTGGAGATCCAAACCACCTCGCTAATGTCTGTCCGCAGCACAATAACAACCAACAGCAGCAGCAAGCATGTGGACGAGCCTTCGTCATCACAGCAGCACAGGCTAAGAACAACAACGATGTTATTAACGGTACGTTCCTTGTCAACGATGTCTATACTTCTTGTTTATTTGATACTGACGTGGATAAAAGTTTTGTATCCGTTGAATTCGAACCACTACTTAAGTGTAGACGTTCTAAGTTGCCCAAATCATTCGCGGTCAAAGTCGCTAACGGTAAGTCGATAAGTGTCGATTCTGTTCTTCCTAAATGCTATTTGAACCTGGACGATCACAAGTTTTCGATTGACCTCATACCCATGCAATTGGGATGTTTCGATACATGGATTGGCTTAGGCGATTTCATGTTGAAGTCGTTTGTTCTGAGAAATTTATGCATCTTCCTCTTCCTTGTGGTGATTCTTTACACGTCTATGGCGAGAAACCTTCTAAAGGTCTCAAGCTTATGTCGTGTACTCAAGCGAACAAGTACTTACGCAGGGATTACTTTGCCTTTCTTGCCCACGTTGTGGAAAAGGACAAGAATAATAGCGTAAGTGATGTTCCTATTGTGTGCGATTTTCCTGATATGTTTCCTGAAGATTTACCTGGTCCTCCTCCTCGTTCAGTTGATTTTCGGATCCATTTAGTCACTTATGCTAATCCTGTTGCTAAATCTCCATACCAACTCGCACCCTCAGAGATGCAAGAGTTATCTAGCCAACTTCAAGAATTAGTTGATAAAGACTTTATACGCCCTAGTACTTCTCCTTGGGGGGGCGCCGGTTCTCTTTGTCATGAAGAAGGACGGTTCCTTTTGGATGTGCATTGATTATCGCGAACTTAACAAGCTCACTGTTAAGAATCGTTATCCTCTTCCTCGCATCGACGATCTCTTCGATCAACTTCAAGGGGAGACATGTTTCTTCAAGATCGATCTTCTTTCTGGATATCATCAACTTCGAGTCCTCAAAGAAGATATCCCTAAAACCGCCGTTCGTATGCGATATGGTCACTATGAATTCGTGGTCATGCCTTTTGGTTTGACCAACGCACATGCGGTTTTCATGGATTTAATGAACCGAGTGTGCAAGCTTTATCTTAACCGTTTGGTGTTCTTCTTCATTGACGATATTCTTATCTACTCCAAGACACAAGAAGAACATGAGCGACACTTGCGTCTTATCCTTGAACTCCTGCGTACCGAACATCTTTACGCCAAATTATCAAAGTGTGAATTTTGGTTAAAAGAGGTTCAATTCCTTGGTCATGTCATCAACGAGCAAGGTATTCATGTCGATCCCGCGAAAATCGAAGCTATGAAGAATGGATCGCTCCTAAGTCTCCTTCTGAAATCCGTTCGTTTCTTGGATTGGCAGGTTATTATCGTCGATTCATTTCCAACTTTTCAAAAATCGTCGTTCCTCTCACTTCTTTGACTCAAAAAGATAGACCTTTTGTTTGGGGGTGCCAAACAAGAGGAGTCTTTTCAAACTCTCAAGGACATGATTTGTAATGCTCCTATTCTTGTTCTTCTCGACGGAAATGACGATTTCGTTGTGTATTGCGATGCCTCGAACCAAGGTCTTGGTTGTGTTCTTATGCAACGAGACCAGGTTGTCGTGTACGCGTTGAGACAACTCAAAATTCATGAGAAAAACTACACTACTCACGATGTGAATTCAAATCTTGGATCGATTTCTTGACCGTTGAATGTGTATGAACACGTATAATGTGCGGAATCCAAATACGTGTGTGGATCAGACACTCAGATGTAATTATAAGTTGTTTTCTATTGATACTTTGACAATACAAAATCGTGAAAACAAACGAGCAGAGCTTCGCCTCAAAGTTGCTCCAAAGTTACCAATGAACATGACCCAACACTCATATATATATATATATATATAGGTAGTGGGTTTGTATGAATGGCCTATATGTGCATTCGTACGAATGCACCTTGTACAATTATGAAGAGTTCTTGTGGGTTCGTACGAATTGAATCAATCTCCATTTGTACAAATGGGCTTCATAACTCATCCTCTTTATCTTTTGTTCTATTCAACACCAATCTTGTCTCATCTGATTCAGCTACGATACGTGATTGACGTAAGCGATAGACATGTGCACTCACAGACTCCCACTTAGATATTGTTGCAGTCAGTCTCGTAGCTTTCTATCTTCTCTTCTCTTAGTCTTCTAGAAATGTTGACAATTTCAGCAACATAAACTCTCCTTTTATTTTAACAGATTCCATGTGAATTTGCTTTCAGCGTCATCTGCTCACTCTTTCATTTAACTCTTATCTTCAGGCTCCCCCATGCTTTAAGCTTTCGTGCTTTCAGCTACTAGGAATGACACCTGTCTCCAATTACAAGCTCTCCCTTGCGTCGATCTCGTCTTTAGACTCCCCCTTAGTTTCAGCTATCAGAATCATAATCTGGATTAATATCTGCACATCTCAAACCATTTGTAAGATATATTGACAATTTTTTTAGACCAGGACCAAAACCTAGCTCAAAACATTTAACATGAATAAGCTGGAGCATTTCAAATATGTGACTGCACAGGACATTGTTTGTTCACAGAAATCTGTTTTTTACATCTAACAATGAAATATTTTTGGAATTCCAGAATTGACAACCTGGCTCGAATCTACCAATTTAAAATTTTCTAGAATTACTCGACATTACTTCCCCTATCAAATATCTTCAAGTATTTGACATCTTTAGTTTTAGATCTTAACCTGACACTAAATATCAAAATCTGACAGTAAAAACATCCAAAACTTTTATCAATAATCATCCAAGTCCAAATTAATGACCTTGGAGATTTCACAAACTATTTTTTATTTTTCAAGTAAAAATTTCGAGTTTCAAATTAATGAACTTGTTTATTTTCATAAACATGTTCAGCACACTTGGATTTTGAAACTCAGCTTTTGAACATTGGTTGTTGAAAATAAAGTAGAAATAAAATCTTTTTATATTTTTATGAAATATAAAGCAGTAAAGAAATATTTACAGACAATATTTTTGTTTGAGTTCGCATCAGAGGATCATATCAATTTATGACAAATCACTGGCACCGTTGTGCTATAAACACTTTAAGTTTTAAATGATTCACTTAGATTGTCAGTATACTGATCCACTTAAATTCTCACACAAAGTCCAATTGTTTCGAGATACACGATTTAGTTTTTTAAGAACTTAACTTATTCGCGTGTCCCACCTCGGAATATACTCCCATGTCAAGATTCCCTAGATTCTGTCTTACAGGTGAATATACTATATTGATGTCTGTTCTTTGGGTTAATGCGAGACCTTGAGAGCTCATGTATGAACTACCATTGAGTCAAAGAGATGAACGCTCAACTTTAGGTGTGTCCCACTTAGGGATCTTCTTTACAACTGTACTTGATTTATATCTTTCGATATTTTCTCAATTTTTATGCAGAGGGAAAGCTTTTATAAGAGCATAAAGTATTATACGAGGTCTACGCCATTGCTGACACAAAATCAGAAGACCAGATATAACACCCCATATATTAAATAGTATAAAGACCTAGTATCTCATAATCAGGCAACCTCTCAAACGAGATTTCGAAGGTTATCCATATATCCGAGAGATGTTCCCCACGAGATAAGAAAGCTATTGATATTTAGGTTTATATCTCGAACTCAATCTACTAAGCGTGCAAAAACCTACTGGCATATCATCAGTGAGATCGTTTATCACATTTAACTTTCCATTTGTTTACTGATGTACTATCATTTCCTCTTTTTACACAAAACTCATTTTGAATTTTCTATTGTTTTTGGCTTTTTCAAAATTTCAAATGTTTTTGTATTTTAAAAATTTCTTACTCCCCCTAAAATTCAAAACATTTAAAGAAAATTTGATAACCGATATAGATAGCTTCATCTCGCCATCCATTTTCTGCTTCACATGCTCTGTTTTGCAGAAAGTACCCCCATGATTTACAACACACTGATTTTTAACAATGTTAAAACCATTTAATCATTTGTGCAATAATCATGTTTGTTCAGCCGTGAGGGTTTCGGCATATTTAATGAAAACATCTTTTTGTAATCTTTTTTATTTTTGACAAATTTAAAAACAAACATATTTTTTTTTCATTTTTCAATTTTTAACAAAATAAAACATATTTTTGGTTTTTAAAATTTTCAATTCTTTTAGGGTTTTTGAATTATGGTTTATGTATGTACAGAAATGAACAAACTCCCTGTTTTCACTTGCAAGGACTTGCAGCCTCCTGTGCCAGGCTGCTCCCCTCCTTATCTTGAGAATCAGTTATCTTCAGGAGCACCGTATAACAACTCTCCCAAAATCCTTAAAACACCCCTATACGTCCTAAAATACACCCCGTATGCGAAAAACGGGCGCGAAATACCTTTATTTTAACAAAAATCAAATAAAACAAAATTTAGGTGTCGCTCGCGGCCGGCGACAGACGAAGGTTATTCCTTCGCGGGGCGCGACTGCCTTTGTTTGCCGGACAAGTCATTGTGCCACGTGGCACATGACCCACCAAGGCTACCCCCTGACTCGGCAAGCCTATACGTGACACGTAGTTCCTCGTGGCCCGCGACAGGCTTAGCCTGTGGCGTCGCGAGGCGCGGTAGGGTGGGTGACCAGCCAATAAATGGAGGTCTTAGGCTCAGTTGTTCAATCGTTCATTTCTTAATTTTCTTTCTCAATTTCTAAATAGTAGAAGTAATACCCGGGCATAATACCCACTAAAAAGTGAAGCTCTGCCTCGTTGTAAGTATTATAACCCCCGGTTACGTATTAGTTACTCTGCCCGATTGATTTAGAGCTCCGTAACGCATGTCGAGGCTCTGCCTGACTCAGCCGTTGGAGTTCTATCTCGGGGTTATAGCTAATGTAAATTGGGTTATCTTACTAACACGTGTGCATTGTTTAATTTTAATAGATTATAACTAGGAAGTCACCAGAAAGCCGTAGGGTTATCTAAAATAGCAATGTGAGTACATTCTCTTTACCATTTTGTGAATACATTCACTTTTTGTAAACTATTTTTACAAAACCTCAATTGTTTTAAAGTATAATTAACAGTGATTGAGTATTTGTGATTCTACAACTACTGTCGGTATGTTGGGGTTTTGTATACATTACTTGTTACTAATATTGTGAATAGTAACATGACCACAAGTCAGGATTGACAATACCGTGGGTGGTAATTTGGTAGATATAAACAAATGTAATTGCGAATGCCCTCAATACTGTAAAGATATAAAATTGTTTTGATTAAACTGGGATGCACTCACCAGTATTTCCCACTGACAAAATGTTTTAAACGCGTTTCAGGTAACAAAATGTGAAAGCCAAATAGAAGTTAGCTGGAGAGCACTGAAGGCTTGGAAAAGTGGCTATAAAAGTTACCTAAAACAATAAAGAAGTTTTATTTCAATAAAACAGGGTTTGTCCCTATAAACATATTATAAATGGAAACTTGGGTTTTACCCATGTGTTTATTATTTATAAAATGAGGTGTTTTACTCTGATAAACTATTTCCTAACTACGGTCCTGATGTAAATTTCCACTGCCTAATTAATAAACACCGATACCACTAAATCTGGATCTCGCGACACCGCTCCCGGGACAAGGGTCGGGGTTGCGACAGAGAGTGGTATCAGAACTACAGCCACTGATTTAAGCCACAGAAGTGTTCTGCTGACACCAATATTTTATCAATTATGTTAGGAAATAATCTATGTGATTATGTGTATATATGTATATTATTGTTTTGTGTTTTTTGACAATTTGTTAGGTTACAGTATGAGTGAGCAAGGTACGTCTGACGCCTACAGTCATCTAGATAGTTCTCCCAAAAGTGAAGGAACCTCGTCACAGCCTACTCCTTTGGGGTATTCTGCTGATACAGAAGAGGGGATTTTCATATTTAAGGCGCAATCCGAAGAACCATTCCCTTCGAAAAAGAGAGGATGGTTCAGTCGGGGAGCACACGAGAGGAGAAAGCGAATGAGAAAGTTGCACCAACAAAGAACTTTAGCAGCAACCAATAGGGAAGTCAATGCCCAGACACAAGACTTAGTTAATAGACATTTGGCAAACTTCCATATACTAGCCACCAATGCAGCAGATCCAAACCTTGACCAAATTATCGCACCACAACCATTGCCACTGTTTCCAACCCAACCAATGGAAATAGAGCCTAACCTAGGAAACGAATTTCCCATACCAGCCTTTGACCCTGACGAGATACCTAGGATCCCAACACCCAATCCTCTAGCATATGATCCATGGAATGATGACCATAGGGAATACCAGGAACTTTACCCATAGGAAGAACCAATTCCAAACCCCATAGCACAATACACCAACCTTAATCCTTTAGATCCATATTGGAACGCCGATCAGTATGTGCAGGAAATCTTAAATAACCCTTATCCATATGGAGAACCAATACCTTAGTACCCTGACCCAGTACCCGCACCACGACCACCCATGAGTGACGAGAATGTGCAGGAACTCTGCACTTATGGTGAGGAATTGATAGAAGGAGGAGAGACGATGAGAGAAATAGGAGAGAAGCTCGTGTGGAAATACGACGAGCGGGAAATGCAGTTCAGATAAACAAAACCTAATAATATATATATATATATATATATATAAATGCGTGTAGGTTGAAAAAAAACCCAAATCAACTAAAATAGATAGCCTAATATCTATTGATGCATAACTAGAAGTGTGTTTACATTTCAACTTTAGATTGTAACAAATATATATATGAAAAAGAGTAAATGTCGCAATACTCGACGATTTTGATCAATTTTTTTGTCTGGTTGTTTGCAGTAAATCTTATTCCGTGATATTAATACCTGATAAATGTTTGTAAATCCAGATGGACAACGAAAAAAATCAGGAAAACCAGAATAATGATAATAATGGAAACCAAATAGATAACAGTGCCATCCAACACGTAGTAACACAAGGAATTAGAGATGCTATGCCATATATTATTAAGTCTGTTAAAGAAGCAGAAAATAATAAAAGTGGAAGTAAACGAACACCTAGTGAACCCAGTCACAGCGTGAATAATGGACCGCTACTCCAATTACCTATTCCAAAAAGAAGGAGAACCGATTGTTTTTACAAAGAATTCTGGTCTTGCAAACCAATAGAATTCTCTGGCAATGAAGGAGCCATTGCAGCTCTACGCTGGATAGAAAAGATAGAAGCAGTCTTAAAAATAAGCAAATGTGCAGATGAAGATAAGATTATGTTGGATTCTAATCTTTTTAAGAATGCAGCTCTAGAGTGGTGGAATACCATTCTTCAGTCTAGAGGAAGTGATAAAATTTATAATATGGAATGGATTGACTTTAAGAACATAGTTGAAAGGAAATTTTGCCCTCCTCATGAAAAAGAACAAATAGCTAATAAGTTCTTAAATCTTAAAATGACTGGAATAGACTGCAAGGGTTACACTACCATATTCTTCGAATATGCTAGAATAGTGCCAACCTTAGCCTCCCCAGAACCAGTATTAATCTCCCGTTGTATCTGGGTTTTAATTAGTGAAATCAGACACGTAGTCAAGGCAGCTAGACCACAAACTATAGAAGAAGCAGTAGAATTAGCCAATACCTTGCTTGATGAATTGGTACGTACGCAAGAAGAAAACCAGAGAAAGAATCTAGCCCAGAAACTTACCCAAGAATTTCGTTATGGAAATAACTATCGTGGAAAAAGTACAGGTTCTACCTCTGCACCTTACTGTAAGTCCTGCAAGAAGAAGCATTCAGGAAGATGCTCCATATACCGTAACTTCTGCAAAATGTCAGTTCACAAGGAAGAAGACTGCAGGAGGAAACCCAAGAACAAGCTATGCTTCAATTGTGGAGAGACGAGACATATCAAACCAAACTATCCGAAACTAGCTCCAGCAACAAACAACAAAACTACCAAGAATGCCCGAGCATTTATTCTGACAGCCGAAGAAGCCAAGATGATTCCGGATGTGATTGCCGGTACGTTTTTAGTTAATGATATTTTTGCCAAAGTATTATTTGACTCTGGTGCAAACCAAAGTTTTATTAATACTTCGTTTTGCAAACTTCTCAATCAACCATTAACTAAACTTCCACAATAATGTTTGGTAGAAACGACAAATAGAGAATCCATTAAAATTTCCGAAATCTTATTGCTAACCTTTATCCAATGAATCTGGCTGGATTTGATATAGTACTAGGTATGGATTGGTTGGTAGCCAATCATGCAAGCATTCTATGTGATCAAAAGTTAGTGTAAGTAAATTCACCAAAGGGTGAAAAGATCACAATTAAAGGAGATAAGCCAACTAGATCCACAAAATTCATCTCCATGATGAAAACAACAAGTTATGCAAGGAAGGGATCACTAGTGTATATGATTTCTATAATCATTAACACTAAAGGAAAAGAATTAAAAGATATTCCCGTAGTATCTAAATTCTCAGATGTTTTTCCAGAAGAGTTACCTGGATTACCGTCGAGGTTGAATTCAGAATTCACCTATTACCAGGGACAGCACCAATTGCTAAGGCACCTTACCGTTTAACACCAGCAGAGATGCAGGAACTAAAGAAACAGTTGGACGAACTTCTGGAGAAAGGTTTCATACAGCCTAGTTCATCGCCATGGGGAGAACCAATCTTGTTTGTCAAGAAGAAGGACGGATCAATGCGTATGTGCATTGATTACCGCGAATTGAACATGGTTACGATTAAAAATCGGTACCCATTACCGAGAATCGATGATCTGTTCGATCAACTTCAAGGAGCTCGATTCTTTTCTAAGATCGATTTACGCTCAGGATATCATCAATTGAAAGTACAGGAAGAGGACATTCCTAAGACTGCTTTCAGAACAAGGTATGGTCATTATGAATTCACAGTCATGCCATTTGGTTTAACCAATGCCCCAGCTGCATTTATGGATATGATGAACAGAATATGTAAATCATATCTGGATAAATTCATAATTGTCTTTATAGATGATATTCGTATTTACTCTAAGAGTAAAGAGGATCATGCAGAGCATTTGTTTATACTTTTAAATTTGCTGAGAAAAGAAAAGCTTTACGCTAAATTTTCAAAATGCGAAT
>JARYGA010035276.1:0-100684 GCA_030545235.1 Helianthus tuberosus | reverse complement strand
AGACCCTACCTTAGTTTTGCTATAGGTGGGATATACTGAGTACGATGATGATGATGATGATGATGATGATGATGTCAAGATGAAAATATATTATTTTTACATAAAGAAAAATATATGTGTTTTCTTGAGTTACTAGAAAATATATTATTTTTGGAAGAAAATATATATTTTCTCAAACCAATTTAGAATAAATTATTTTTGGGTGAAAAATGGATTTATAAATATTTTCTAAGATAATCTTGAAAATATATTATTATTGAGGTTTAAATGAAAATACACTTATTTTTCCCAAGGAAAAATTATAGATAATTTCTCTATAAAGGTCTTCTTAAGATATATATTTTAAGAATATATATTGGTGATTTTTATTAGAAATATTATTCCGGAAAAGTCAATACAAAAATTAAATATAAGAATACTTAATAAACACAACAAAAAGACGTATTCTCGTACGTATAAAAATACACCGGAATACGCCACTAATACTTGGCAAAAATATACAAGTTTAAGATATGAGTATGAATTCATCCATCCTTGGGAAGTTATACATGTACAAATACAGAAATGTGTCAAGTTAAAATATATTATTTTAACTCATGTTCCAAAATTTAATAAATATAATTTAAGTTAAAATATTTATTATTTTAACAAATAATTATATACTTTGGAATAATACTTATGACACAAAAAAACGTAACTCAAAGACACTAATTAAGACTAAGGTCAAGGCACGACCCATCCGACTAATGAACCGTAGTACGTTGTAGGTAGTCATGTGAACAAGTAGCAGCTTTGAGTTACACCAGATTCAAGACGCAAGACTGTGAGTTCATGTCCCCCTTTTCTTTTAACTATTTTCAGTTTTATAACTTCGAGGGTGAAATACATGTTACAAATGATTAAGATTACAAATGGTATGGTTAGCTAAGGAATGAACAGCTAGATCATGTGAATGGGTAGGCGAGTAACTAAAGACCATTAATCCTTGTTTAAGGACCGACGGGCATGAGTGATAGATCTATTGGGTGTTGCGACCCCCCCCCCCCCATGAGCCCGCGGGTTGGACCATGTGGCGACTATGTCGTTCCCGCCGGATGGCCCGGTACAAAATACGCATAAAGGATTGAGCCATTCCTACACCATTACACACATATGAATGTATTAGCTACACATTAATTGATCTGTTTCCTTGTTGCTTTCATATCGGTTTACAGACACATACATACATACTTACAAATGTTTACAAGGATGTTCGTGCACACATAAAAAACACGTGAACTATCTCAACTTTTGTTGATGTTTTTCAAACTACATATATTTCAGGAAATTGATTATGGATCTGGCGGGTGTTCAAGATGTCAAGTTGTGTCTTCGAATACAAGATGTCTTCCAGTGTCGAAGGGTTTGGACTGTGCATCTTATCTTGGATAAGATACATAGTTCAAACCCTACCTTTTGGTAGTGTCTTTTGTTAAGTCCAGATTGGAACTTAAAACTTGGGTTGTTATGTACTTGAATTTAAAGTCTAAGTTTGTGGTTAAACAATGACGATTGTAATGTTTTGAAACATAATTTATGGAGGAACATCTTGGTTTTATCATATAGATGTTTGTTATGGTTGAATGCAATGATATTAAGAAAGTCACACATAATCACGCTTCCACAAAAGTCAGGGTGTGACAGTTTGGTATCAGAGCTTCGAGTGTAGCGAACTAGGATTCTTTCTCGAGTCTAGACTACAATCATTAGGGCTCTCATGAAAATACTTTTACAACATGTTTTCATTGCATACACAAAACGCCCAGATCCATGGAACGAACGTTTTACAAAAGGAAAGACAAGAAACATGATTGCAAGGTCACATTGGTGGATTAGTCCGGGGTAGACTTGGGAAGATAGAAAAAGTTTCATGAAGGATGATGTGAATACAAGATTGCATGATAAATTGTCTTTGTTTGCATATACTGAGTGTTAGTGGTAACTATATGTATACATGTTAGGATTACGATGTTACAGGCACACATGTCATCCTCAGAGAGTGGGTTGTCGGATGCCAACGACCCGATGGCAGTCGTATCAGACGACGAGGTTATGCCCGCGCCAGAGATATATACGTCAGACACTGAGAGTGATCCTGACATGTTGTCTGAGGACGAGGATGACTTCCAGCCATTTGTGCTACTAGACTTTGGTGATGATTTACCTATTGCTGATGGTTTCCCTGAAGAGGATCCTTTTGACATTCCTGCCCCAGTTCACGATCACCTCATCATTGGCCACCCTGATGGCGAGCACATTGTGGCTCCGATCCTCGATGTCGTACCTCTTGTGGTCATTCCTCCCGAGGCTTGGCCTATCGATAACTTGTTCGATGGTGATGTTGATTTGTATGTAGACGGTCCTCCAGTTGACGCCCAGGATGATGGGGAGATAGATGAGGATGTTGTAGCTGTCTCACCTCCTGTTGTTCCTGTCGTTGAGATATCTTCTGATGCTAGTTTGCATTCGGTTTCAGACTCCTTTGAGTCTGTGACATCTTCAGCTTTATAGGCGGCCGGATTGCAGCTTTTTGCTACTGATTCAGACGACGATATTGTTATGTCTGCTGCACCATCACCTGCTCGAGAGCCCGCACCTTCACACAATCCAGAGCCTGCTCCTGAGCAAGCTCCTGTTCCTTTTTGTTAGCCTGACATTGCACCTATTGACCCTGAGCCGATTCTTGATCCTGACCATATCCCGTTTGAATTACCAGACCTTGCACCTCTTATTCCAGACCCGGTGCCTGCACCTGTTGATCTTTCAGTTGTTGAGCCATTTATTCCTCCACCTCCACCCTCTGATGTTGCTCCTCTCCCTCCTGTAGAGTCTGACACTCACCACAATGATTTTCCGATTGTTTTCTTACAGGACATCCCTGCACCCCGTCCCAGGGAAGGAACTCTGGGCCAGCCCCCTAGTTATGACCCTTTTGCTTCTGCAGTTTTCCCTCCGATCCCTCACGCGACGCCATTTGCTCCCTTCGCATTCTACACCGCTGGACGAGCCATTCCGATGGTTCCCACCATACACCATGCCGATCTCAGACCCCTATCATCCCTCACATTATGGAGGCTACACACGAGATGAGTTGCTCCTGTCACTTCAGCTACAGTTTAAGGTTTTGAGTCACAGAGTTCTGGGGCTGGAGCTGACACCACATCCTCCACCCTGTCCCTGTCAGTCTACTTTTGTTCCTCCACATTCATCACTGTCTCCTTTGCACACCCACCTACTGCTCTTATACCTTTTCCAGGTTTTGATGCTCGTTTCCTTACTATCGAGCAGCAGATCAGTTACTTACTTCGTCGTGTATACGAGCTCGAGGAAGAGCTCGCACATGTTCTCAGTTTCCTTTTCTTCCTTCCTCCACTTCCGCCATCAGTACAATAGGTTTTTGGTCTTATGCAGATTCATTACTTTTGATGAGAGCACTACTATTGAGCCAAAATTGTGAAGACTTTTGAAGACCACTTTTTGACTATGTGATTTTAGTATATTGACAGACTTAATGGACAAGGGTAGTGTGACCCTATGTCCCTCTGGATGCGATACACGGTCAGTAATTAATGGAAGCTCAATCATCATGTTCTCAGTAAACACTTTGTTGATTTACATGTTGTGCTATGAATGCTTATATATACACGTACATACGACCTTTAGATGTCACACCCCGACCGCGTAAAACAACAAATCACGGCGGAACATCGGGGTGTGTTGCAACAGAATTAATGTTTCATAACCATGGATACAAAAAGTGTTTCGTTTTATTAAACATTGAATATTTACATCGTCTGGAAATCTAAATACACAATTTAAACATAGTCTATCATTGTTATTGAGTCACTAAGGCCTCGTCCAATCCTATGTGAGCATGCATCTTATCAATCGATATCATTCAACAATACCTGAAACATATGTGAAAACGAGGTCAGCAAAGAAATGCTGGCGAGTACATAGGTTTTGTGAAAATAAGATTCATGACTTCTGTTTAAGAAAATGTTTAGTCATGAACCTTGTAATTTGCTTTGTCTTTGTAAATCATTTGAAAAATAATAAGTTCAGGTGATATGTATAATAAGAGAATAATGCATGATTAAATGAATAACCATGTAAAATGAGTTTGTATAAGATAAGTTGTTTGTAAATAAATGTCTTGTGAAAAGTATGTTACTTGTATAAAATGTTCTATGTCTCAAACTGAAATGATTCAAATAACGCTACAATATGTAATACCATACAAACACTTATATATAGGAAGTACCAGCGGCGTATCCACCATGCTTGTATCATATTACACATGCACCGTTACTCAAATTACTTACCCAAACAAACCACCAATGTAAGATGTCCATGTTTAAACAAATTGTCAAATGTATTGAATAATATAACAAAATGTTTATGTTAAGATGTAAATCATGTCATGTAAAATCAATGTCAAAAGTGTTTGTGTCAAATGTAAACCATGTAATGTGTAACCAAAATGATATGTATGGCTAGTGAAATGCATCAACTAAACCATAGGAAAAACGCACAAAACAAAGTATTGAAGTAAAACTTGGTTTAAATCAATACTACGTTTCGTGAAAATGCATGATCAAATGTAAATCATGTCCAAATGTTTACCCAATCGTTAAACCATCTTGTTTTAATCGTTCTTGTTTTAATTATGAAACTACTTAATGGTCGATTCTCTAATAACATTCAAACCTTCTTGACGCGTTCCTCGTTCCAACTCGCTCTCGCTCTCGTTCTTAACAAACCCTTACCAAAGGGTAAGTTAATAATTACAGATTCAGTCGCTACCCAAAATATCCACACATAACCATGGGTATAGAGAATAACGGGATTTGTCAGATCCTATGGTACCATAACCTAATACTGGTCGGCTTGATCATTGCTAATGAATGTCATTGGTTATGTAACTACAACCAACAAGTTCGTTCACTTTATTGAAATTTGTAATTAGTTTTTGAACCATTGAAATCGTTCTTGAAACCCTTGATATTGTTCTTGAAACCACATTGTAATTGTTATTGAAATCATTGATAAAGCATTTAGCACATATGAGTCACCCCAAAACAGTTGAAAACAGTAAAAGAGGGGAATAATGTACTCGCCTGAGAATGCTTGGAGGTCTTGAACAACAACCAAACAAAGCTAGAGGGAGCACGGAATCAGTCGGCAATCTAAAACTATATAAATAAACCGGACTTAAATCGGGAGATCGGATAGGATGAGGCTTGGTAAACCAAATGAGTATTGGAACTCATATGATATGGTTTAACAAGGCCTACATACTACAATGAAACCAAACCTAAGTGCTTTCGACCCATCGCGACCCATTAAGGTAACTTATGCTACTTTAACGCGTCGTGCGCGTGAAACGCGTTCGGACCGTCTAACTAGTCCTATGACAAGTGTTATATGCCTAAACATGTTACATAATCAGTTATGTGACAAAAGTTTAGGTTACATATGCTTAATTACCAATTATACATGAAAAGGGTATTCTGGTAATTTACCTAAGGCATATAAACTACATATCATACAACTACTTAAACGAAGCGACCATAGGGTATAACCTCGGAAGGTTATTCCCTACCTACTATGGTCACCTAATGTGTTTGGTCGGATCCTAATGATCGACCAAATGGGTCGGGTTCGAGGTATAAGCGATTTATTAGATCGCTTACCCTACGACCCTAGACAACGTGGTAATCAGTAGGCATAGTCCCAAGGGACTATAACCAACGTGATTACACTCACGTTGCGAAGTTCAAACGAACTTCGCATTGACCATAACTGGTCAACGCAGAAAGTCAAACAAAGTTTGACTTTCAGACTCGAAAGACTCGAAAAGCAATAAAAGAACGAAAGAATACTTACGAAGGGTCCCCGAATGCTAATCTCGATCCAAGAACTCAGGTATGAAACAATGGTTTCAACTTAGAGCTCTCAAATCAAGATTCTAGTGAGAAATGAAGTTGGGGATGGATGGGTATTTATAGGAATACCCGAACCGTTAGGATCGTTTCATGGAAACCGTGCCATGATCCAAGGCGTACACTTGTCGGAAACTCATGGTGGCTAAAAGTGATCCTTATCAGCTGACTAAGCGAAAGAGAATGTGTGGTTGTGAACGAAACAGCTGGAAACTGCTGTTAGATTCGATTAATCTGGTCAGAAGGGGCCTCGCGGGCCGCCTGAGGATGTAAGGAAACTGAGGCGGGCCGCCTAGCAGTCACAGATCAGCAATAAGTTTCAGAAATTACAGTTTCAGTCCCTGCACGTGTTTAAGGCCATTTCCGACACTTCTAAAGCCCGTAAAGCCAACTTTAAGGCCCTAAAATGTTTCCTAAACATTGTGGACATGAAACATGCTCAAAAATATGCCGGGTGTTGGTTCGTTTGGTCGTACGAACGCGATGTTCGCTTAATTACGACGGAATGCGCATAAGCGCGAAAAACGATCCAAATGACGTGACGAATGGATTTTTCTTATGCCAAACACTAAAATAAAATATTTTAGTGCTTACATAAATTTTTGGATGTCCGAATGTATTCAGAACGTAAGTTATGCGCGAAAATGCAAACTTGTGCACTTTTTGACACTTTTAGTCCCTGGATGACCGAAAAGTTTATTTTAGCATACCGAACCCCTCAAAGCCTATTTCTAAGCTATGTAAAGGATATTTATGGTATGTTTAACTTATGTTCATGTTCCGGAATGTCTGTTAGAGTTCAAATTGGCATACTTTCGCAGTTTGTCAACTTTAGTCCCTGTAAGCGATTTAACTTGATTTTGCCATACCAAAGCCTTCGAAACTTATTTCTAAGTTATGTAAAGGTTATTTAAGGTATGTTAAGCCTATTTCACTTTTCCGGAGTGTTCGTTCCATTAAACTGGTTATATTTACGCATCGGTGCGCGTATAACCTTCCAGAAAGCGATTTAGAGTTTGAAATTGAACAAGAATTGATATGTGCAAATGATACACATATTTTTACAAATCCCAAGTATGAAATATAATATTTCATTGGTTTGGTATTTGTTTGATGGCCGTGGAGGCACAGGTGTTACATTAGACGACTATTTACTTACTTGACGAATAAGACCTGACCTATCCGATCTTCTTCTTAGAAGATGCCGCCTCGAAGGAACACCGATACCAACAACCCTCTGCCGACGACAAAGGAGAACTTACAAGAGCGCATCTCAAAGGCCATCGCATAACACGAGGCCCTTCGCTCCAAACACAGTGGAGGTACCTCAGGAAATAACCCACCCAACGGTAATGTTTAGTCACTTAAGACACATTAAAAAACGTTTGGACATTTCCAATTGTGCTTTATGTGAATGATGTTGCTTATGTCGCAGGCTGCACCTACAAGCAGTTCTTGGGCTGCAAGCCCCTGAATTTCGATGGCACTGGGGGTGCCGTGGCTTTTGTGCACTGGGTCGAGAAGACGGATTCTGTTTTGGGAATGAGTAAATGTACCCCAGAGCAACAATTCACGTACATTTCTGGATTGTTTCTAGATGGGGCTTTGTCATGGTGGAACCTTCAGGTTCAGAAGTTGGGCAAGGCTGCGGCGTATGCGTTTACGTGGGATGAATTGAAAGAACTGATGCGAAAGAAGTATTGTTCCCGAGCCAAAATCCAGAACTTGGAAACTGAATTATGGAATCTAAAAATGGAAGGTCCAAAGATAGCTGAGTACGTGCAGAGATTTCATGATTTGTCGTGAGTTGTTCCATATCTGGTGGAACCAGAATTTAAATAGATCGAACGTTTCATCTGGGAATTGGCACCTCGTATTCTGAGCATGGTGACAGCATCAAAGCCTCCAACGATTACCGATGCTATTGACTTAAGTGTGGCGCTCACTGAAGAAGCAATTAGGTTGGGAAAATTTTCAATCTTTGAGGAGAAAAAAGGAGACTCATGTGGAGTCATCTGGTGAAAACAAGAGGAAGTTTACCAATTTCAAGAAAGGGCACTCGAGCGAATAACAACAACAATGCCAAAAGGAAAAAGGGTACATGGGTAACCTACCTAAGTGCGACAATTGCCGACGTCATCATACTGGGCGATTTAGATATGGAAAATTTGACAACTGTGGCAAAGTGGGGCATGCTAAGGAGACGTGTTGGCATGGTACTGGACGTGGAAATGGAGGTCAAGATGATAGTGGAAATCGCGGAGGAAACAACGACAACGACAACAACAACTATCAAGGCGGAAATGGTGATGATCAAGGACGTGGTCAAGGTTGTTTTAACTGCGGTGATGTGGGGCATTTCAGGAAGTATTGCCCTAAAAACAATCAGGCACGTGGAAGAGTGTTCAACATCGGAGCTAGGGAAGCACGCCAGGATCCAAACGTGGTTATCGATACGGTCCCTATTAGTCAACATTATGCATCTATGCTGTTTGATACTGGTGCCGATTTTAGCTTCGTATCTCTAGACTTTAAGAACATGGTTGATTTAGTTGCTAGTAAGAAAGATGTCCAGTATTCATTAGGATTGGCTAACGAGAAGTTAGTAGAAAACAAATGAAGTGATTAAGAAGTTGTGTAATAAAGCTTGGAGATATCCCTATGGTAAGGGAATATCCTGAGGTCTTCCGCGAAGACTTGCCAGGATTACCTCCTTAACGACAAATCGAATTCCACATTGACTTGGTTCCAAGCGCTGCACCTGTAGCCAAGGCACCTTATCGACTTGCGTCTTCAGAGATGCAAGAGTTATCCACGCAGCTTCAGGAGTTACAAGATAAATAATTCACAAGAGTTATCCAGTGTTGTTCGTCAAAAAGACGTATGGTAGCTTTCGAAGGTGCATCAACTACCGGGAGCTGAACAAGCCAACCATAAAGAATCGGTATCCCTTGCCGAGGATTAACGATTTATTCGACCAACTCCAAGGATCCAACTACTATTTTAAGATTAATCTTCGATTGGGTTATCATCGGCTGCGAATTCAGGAAGAGAGTATACCGAAGAACAGTGAGTCAAAATTTGTTTTTAGACATGCGCTAGTGTTGTGTTTTATACACGGTACACAAAACAGTTACACGCAGAATACAAACTTTGAGGGTTTAGGAAACATGCACTTAAGACCTTCAGGAACATATGTCGAAGTTCATTAAAGGGCATAACGTAAGAACCACGTCTATTAACTTGGGCAGACACCATTATTCTGTCGTGTTTGCTATTTTAGTTAACCGAACCGGTAAAGTACTTAAATTTCTTTTATTGGAGTTCTCTCTTTTGCATCTAGTGAGTAGGTTTTCACATCCCTACTCCTCTTAATGGTCCTTGTATCACGGTCATTTCTTTCATTATAGTGAATACTCAATGCTTCATTTCTTGAAAATTCATAGGTTACGCATGCATCGTTTGTAACGCATGTGGTCTCGTTTCGAATAAGCATTTCATCAAAGTTCAAATGTTATTTCGCTAAAACTAATCATTGAATTGTGATTCGAATGACCCGCATTATTGTAATGATTGGCTCCTTCGTTATCAAGTCAACACACTTTCTTGAAACTTCTTTTCCTTTCCAGTTACATACATGGTTTATCTTTGTAACCATGCTGAAATTTCCTTATCAACACATATATTTATTGTCGGATTGCGCTGAAACCAAGTTCAGTTGTTTGAACTTGTCCATTAAATATATTTAATTCAAGACACCATATGATGTATTGAAAACATCATATTGAAATTCGTAATAACAAGCGTTTCCTTTGTTCTGAGTCGTAGTAGACTTGTTTGGTCTACGACCCCATTAAGTCTATTGTTGATCTCAACACCTTGTGGTGGTGTCTCACTAATTTGAAGCTAGCGCTAATCTCTCATATGCATCTCATGGAATTATTTATTTATTGATTTGTTTTAAATCCGCTTTGATTTATCATATTAAAGAAGTCTTAACACAATCGTGTGTCAAGACGATGGTACACAAATTCATTTTATATTCCGGTGTACCTGTTAACATTTCTTTCATTATCGATCGAATGCCTTGCGATATTTATTGCTTTTTCATCTTCGATCGAAAACGGTAGTTGTCGCAACCCCCGTCCCCTATTTGCCCGGGAACGGGCGGCCGCAACCAGTTTCAGTGGTATCGGTGTTTATCAATTTGGCAGCAGAATTTACATCAGGACCGTAGTTAGGAAATATTTTATCAGAGTAAAATACCACGCTTTTATAATATTAAACACATGGGAATTTCCCAAGTTTCCAGTACACACATTTTCATAGGGATAAACCCTACTTTATTTAAATAAAACATCTCTTTATTTAGGTAACTTTTATAGCTACTTTTCCAAGTCTTCAGTGCTGTCCAGCTGGCTTCTAATTGGCTTTCACATTTTGTTACCTGAAACACGTTTAAAAACATTTTGTCAGTGGGAAATACTGGTGAGTGAATCCCAGTTTAATCAAGACATGTAAAACCGTTTACAGCATTGAGGGTGGTCACGCAATTACATTTGTTTATTTTTCTACCTTAATTATCACCCACGGTACTGTCAACCCGACTTGTGGTCATGTGACTACTCACAGTGTAGAAACAAATTTTGTATACAAAACCCCAACATACCGACGATAATTGTAGAATTACAAATACTCAATCACTGTTTAATATAATGTAAAACATTTGAGGTTTTGTAAAAATAGTTTGCAAAAAGGTTTACAAAAAGGAGATTACTCACATTGCTATCTTAGGGTTTTCCTTTGTGATTTCCTGGTGATTATCTATTAATTACACAATGCACATGCGTTAGTATAATAACCCAATATTTACATTAGTAATACCCTCCCCGAGACAGAATTCCAACGACTACGTCGGCCAGAACCACGACAGCCGTTACGGAACCCTAGATCAATCGGGCAGGGTATCTAATATGTAACCGGGGGTTAAAATACTTACAACGAGGCAGAACTTCATTATTTTAGGGGGGTATATTGCCCGAGATTATAATAGCTATGCAGAATATTGAGAGAGAGATCGAGAAAATGAACGAATTGAAATTGAAAGCTGATGGCCCCTTTTATAGGGCTGGTCGACAGTTTTGTCCCGCCCCGCGAAGGTCTCAGCCAAGGGCTTCGCGGCCCGTGAGGCTAGCTAGGGTAGGCCCTAGCTTGTCCGACTCAAACCCTAGACCCAACACGTTGCTGCCACGTGGCAGCTCAGGGTGTCGCCCTGACTTTGAGCTGTCGCGCCCCGCGTAGAAGACTACTAGGGTCTTCGCGGCCCACGAGCGATCCATAAAAATTGATTTTATTTAACTTTTTAATTATATAAGGGTATTTGGGACCCGTTTTCGTATACGGGTTGTATTTTAAGATGTCTAGGGTCATTCTAAATATATTAGGGGTGTCGGAAATAATTTTTGGAGGGTTATTATATCCTCCCCACCTTATTTTAGAACTCGTCCTCGAGGTCTACTGAAATAAGTGTGGGTATTTCCTTTGCATTTCTGATTCAAGCTCCCAAGTGTACTCTGGTCCTCTCTTGGAATCCCATTTCACTTTAACTAGAACCAGTCTTTTGTGTTTGAGATTCTTGACTTTTCTGTCTTTAATCTGTAGCGGCTTTTCCACATATTTAAGATTTTCATTTACCTCTATATCCTTAAGAGGTATTACCAATGATTCATCGGCTAAGCACTTTTTGAGATTACATACATGAAATACATCATGTATTCGTGCCATCTCCTCTGGCAGTTGTAGCTGATAGGCTACAGGTCCTATTCTTCTAATAATCTCAAATGGTCCAACATACCTGGGACTTAGCTTTACCTTTTTTATGAATCTTACCACTCCTTTCCAAGGAGAGACTTTTAATAACACCTTGTCACCTACTTGAAATTCCAACAGCTTTCGTCTGTTATCAGCATAACTCTTATGTCGATCACGTGCTGCTTTCAATCGTTCCTTGACTTGAACAATCTTGTCGGTTGTTTCTTGTACTATCTCTGGTCCAGATAGTTGCTTTTCTCCAATTTCTACCTAACAGACTAGAGTTCGGCACTTTCGTCCATAAAGTGCTTCGAATGGTGCAGCATTGATACTGGTGTGATAGCTGTTATTATCAGAAAATGCTATCAATTGTAAGTGATCGTCCCAATTACCTCCACATTCAATTACACAAGCTCTGAGCATATCTTCCATTGTCTGAATTATTCTTTCGCTTTGTCCGTCCGTTTGAGGATGATAAGCTGTGCTTAGATTCAGCTTGGTTCCCATTGCTTTCTGGAAACTTGTCCAAAAATGAGAGGTAAAATGGCTATCTCTATCAGAAACAATTGAAAAAGGAATTTTATGCAATGAAACTATTTCATTTACATACAACTTAGCTAACTGTTCCATATTAAAAGTTTCCTTCATTGGTAGGAAATGAGCTGACTTAGTTAGCCTGTCTACAATCACCCAGATTGTATCATTACCTTTTCTTGTTTTTGGGTAATTTGGTAACAAAATCCATTTTTATCAATTCCCATTCCACACCGGCATTTCCAACTGCTTCAATAAACCTGAGGGTTTCTGATGTTCAGCTTTGACCTATGAACAGGTTAGACACTTAGAAACATAAGCTGCTATATCCTTCTGCATCCCTATCCACCAAAAATTCTTTCTTAATTCCTGATACATCTTATCATTTCCAGGATGTATCGTATACTTAGACTTATGGGCTTCTTCTAATATACGGTGGCGTAGATTTCCTAATTTGAGTATCCACACTCTTTTCTTATGGAATCTCCATATCCCATCGGTTCCTTGTTCTAGTTCTTTAATCATTCCTTTCAATTTCTCAGTATCATCCTTGATTACTGATTCTTATGCTTTCCTAATCTGTTCATTTAAATCTACTTGTAGAGTTAATTTAAGAGAACGTACTCTTTTTGGCTTTTCATGAGATTTTCGACTTAAAACACCAGCAACTACATTTGCCTTTCCTCCATGATATTGGATATTACAATCGTAATCACTAAGTAATTCCATCCAGCGTCTTTGTCTCATATTTAACTCCATTTGCCCGAAAACATATCTTAAACTCTTATGATCTGTGAAAATGGTAAACTTACTACCATAAAGGTAATCTCTCCCAATCTTAAGGGCAAAAATTATGGCTCCCAATTCCAAATCATGGGTAGAATAATTATCCTCATGATTCTTAAGTTGTCTGGAGGCGTAGGCTATAACCTTTTGACGTTGCATCAACACACATCCATACCCTAACTTAGAAGCGTCACAATAGACTAAAAAGTCTTCAGTTCCTTATAGTAACGCTAATATAGGGGCGTTGGTTAATCTATGCTTAAGAATTCTAAAGGCTTCTTCTTGTTTTGGTCCCCATTCAAACTTAACTGATTTACAGGTTAGCTTAGTTAAGGGAATGGCTATTCTAGAAAAATCTCGAATAAATCTTCTATAATAACCGACCAATCCTAGGAAACTTCTAACCTCGGTTGGTGATTCAGGGGTTTTCCATTTGCTAATCGCCTCAATCTTTATGGGATCCACATGAATTCTTTCATGGTTAACTAGATGCCCAAGAAACTGCACTTCTTTTATGTTGGTGCATCTACTGTCTGTTAACTACGTCTTAATCGAGTCTTATGTCTAGATAGGTTAATCGAGTGCACAACAGTGTTTGAATTAGGGTTGGATTACATGTTAGCTTGTAATTTCGTTTGAGGATGGCTTGTACATGTTCAAACGAAACCAAAACAAGTGATCCATTTGAACATGGTTCGTTTGAAGATGGTCCGTTTGAACATGTATGTGTCAAGTTCAAACGGAATATAGCCACTAGTATATATAGGAGTTATGTAGGCTCATTTGAAACGGATCTGAATGTGTGAGAGCTGAGGTGCTGCCAAATTTTTGTCAGATTTGAACGTGTAAAAGCTCTACAATTCAGTAATATAATAAGATTAAAAGGAACAAGCTGTGTGATTTTGTTTACTTTGATTCCGCCATAGTAAATGAAGATGAACTACCTTTACTGACTGTTTAGGGTCACGGAACCGATCCAACAAGTGGTATCAGAGCAGGAGCTCGATTGCACTGATCAAACACATAGATTCGTACAGGATTTCATCGATTTCATATCTGAATTGCATCATTTCTTCATCTTCGACTCATTCTTTCACGTTTTTCACTGATTTTCGTCAAATTAAACAGGTTTTTACGGTCCAAATTAGCTTCTTTTTTGATATGTTGTGCGAAAACACCTGATCTATAACCCTACCAAGTTTCAGATCCTAATTCCTAGCCGTTTAGGAGAAATCTGAGTTTTTAGGTCCGTTTTCGCTTGAAATTGACATATTCCGTTTGAAAACAAGTGCTTCCGTTTGAATATCACAATCTCGTTTGAAAAGTTCGTTTGAAAGAGGTTCGTTTGAGAGTTCACGTTTGAAAGTGGTTTCGTTTGAAACTTGATTATTGTTGTCTCAAACGGAATAACAGATTCCGTTTGAGAAGAACCATTTCGTTTGAAAGACTATACCGTTTGAACAATTCCGCCTGAACAGATTCCGTTTGAATCTGTCATTTTTCAAAACCAAAAATATTTCTAAGTGTTTGCTGATTTTTCAGGTACGTACAAGATGGATGATTTCAATCCGTTTTATGATGCCTTTGCATTTTCTGGAAATTCTGGAGACGATACTTCTCCTAGCAACACCAATGAGTATACGCCGAATACGAAGAAAAGTTTATCGGATGCTCTAAGTGTGGAAAGTGCTTTCGGAACTTATAACAAACCCCCGAAGTTGATGGCTATCGAAGAGTACAGTCGGTGGGCTAAGAAGTTTGACGATTGGTTGAGGGCCTTTGCTTATCCTAGTTAGAAGAGTCTAAAGAATGGATACAATGATGGAGGCAAAAATGGTGAAAGCTTAACATCACCTGACGAAATAGAATCGTTTGTTGCTGAGCAAAAATGTATTGCGTTGCTGTTTCAATCTGTTCGAGAAGATATAATATCTTTGATCGAATACACGAGTGCTAAAGATCTCTGGAATAAGTTGAGAATCAAATGTTTAAGAAGTGTAGAAATAGTGAAAAAGAAAAAGAAACTACTTAGAAAAGAGTTTGATTTGTTTGGGTGTTTAAAGAATGAATCAGTTTGTAAAATGATTGAGAGGTTTGGGCATCTGAAGCTGGAACTGGCGAGACATGAAATTTTCTATACTAAAGAAGAGCTGATTGACAAATTGTTTGATGCATTGCCAGATGAGATGGAGTGGCAATATTATGCTTTGATGTTGAAGAATGGGATCAAACCTGAAGTGCTTACGGTGGATCTGTTGATTGAAAGACTAGAGAGTCACGAGCTGGAGATAAAGAAAACTCACAAAGTCAATCACTCGACTTATCAACAGAATTTGGATTTGTATTATCCAAAAAGCATGATGCCAAAGAATACATCTCCCAAGACAGTGTTTTCTGCTGAGAATTCCAACACTTCAAGCAAAGAGAGTCAAAGCAGTGGATTTCACAGTGCTTCTTCGTCACATTCAAACCAATCTGATGCAAAGAATTTATTCCAATGCAACATCGCTGTAGACTTAAAGAACACTCAAAATTTCAGCGAGGAGTCTGCTAAACAACAGATGGTTTTCCTAGCATCGGTGCTGGAATCATATGAAAGTCTTGTGGCAGGGAAGATTGGTAACTCCAACCTGACGAAAGAAGATTATGATCAGATAGATCCTGAGGAGATGGAACTGATCGACATAAGGTGGTGTATGGCCAGTGCAGTTCGTCGAGCACAGCGTTTCATGGAGATAACTGGAAGAAAGTCTATTGGTGGATCATCTACCAAACTGTGCTTTGACAAGTCTAAAGTGACATGCTTCAAGTGTAAACAGAAAGGTCACTTTAAGCGTGAATGCCGAAATGCTTATGCTGATGAGTCTGAGAACCCGTTCAGAGAAGACTACTACAAGAAAGCGATTTATCATCAAAATAGATCGGAGCCACCAAGAATGAAGCATCTTGAGGATAACAAAGAGAAATCTAGAGCTCTTGCTGTGATTCATGACGATGAAGGTTTCGATTGGAGCGAGTTGTTACCTGAGGAGGATGCGGTTGAATATGCATTCATGGCAAAATCTGAACCAGTTCCTTGGAAAGACAACAGAACTGAAGAACAGAAGTATGGTCACAGAAAGCTGATAGCTCAGAACAAAATGATTAGAATATCTGGTATCTATCTTGAAGCAAAAAGAGCAAATAGATGGGATCCAGACAGAGAATGTTATCTTGACCCCCAGGGAAACATTGCTATTGACTATAACACTCTTGATATGGAAACTATAATCAAAGAAATGAAAGAAGAAGATGATTATTGGCAAAGGAAATGGTGGGGAAGTGGAGAAAGAAAGAGAAAGAAGAGAAAGAGAAGTCAAAGAAGGTTGATACGGGAATCATTGACACGACTCAAGAGTTGAATGCTGAAAACATGGGAAAGATGGCTGCAAGGTGCTGGCTGCTAAGGCACTTGAGGTAGATTCTAAATCCGTCTCTGAGTCTAAAAGCCAGGTTAGTTCAAACGCGTCAACGGCTGAGTCAGGTAAGAAAGTTAATGGTGAGGTTGACTGCAAAAATTGCATCAAAGAATGCAAAGTTTGTAGTACAGTTACTTATCTCAATGGTAAGAAGGTTGATAATCTGACTGCAAGAGTCAGAAGTCTTGAGGATCAGATCCTTAACCGTGATAAAATGTTGAAAGCTTCGAACGACAGAGTAAAAGAATTAACTAACAAAATTGAAACTGATAAAATTGATCAGGAAAAGGTTAAGAAAGAAAATGAGAGGTTAGTTCTTGAAAATCGTCAGATTACTAAAAAATTTGAGAAGCTTAAAAGCACGGTTAAAGATAATGATGATAGAAACGGTAAAACATACAAAGAAAATTGCCAATTGCAATGTGTTTTGAGGATTAAGGAAGAATTAATCAATCAACAATTGGATGAGATTGCTAAATTGAAGCTTCAGTTTGAAGAAGCTAAGATTGAGAATGAGCGAATAAATTTGAAATTGAACAGTTACAGCTCTGCAAGCTTTGTTTTGCAACACATTGTTCCCAAACCCTTCGGAAAAAACAAAGCAAGCGAAGATGTATACTGTGATGTAACTGGGGTCGGGTTTCATCAAGTTCCACCACCAGTTCTAGACAATTATTCGAAAAAGCAATCTGGGTTGGTTAATCTTGAAGATGAAAATGAAGTGAAACTTCCTGATTCAATTGATGTAACATTTTATTCATCATCATCTGATGATAGTGTTCAAACTGAGATTGTTAAAGGCATGGCTGAAAGTGTTTTGGATAGTGATTCAGCTGAGAATGAAGAATGTTTCTTGGACAAATACATTCCAAAACAAAAGTCCAAAAACAACTTAGGTGATGAACCGGGTCTTGTGATGTACAAGATGGCTGGATCTGATAAGTTGTATTCGGATTCTGAGTTTCCTCTGGAGAATGTAAATGTTTCAAAATTGACAAATGTGTTCAAAATGGTTGAAATTGATTTGTCTGAAGTAAAAAGTTTAAAACAAACAAAAAGGCAGATGAATTTTGAGAAAGATAAAGCTTACTACAAGAAACCTGTAGTTCCACCACGTTTTTATAACAACAATCAAAACAGTTGGTCGGGTGGATATCAGGGTGGTAAGAACTATCAAAGGAGAAATGTTCAAAACAAGAAATTTGTTGAGAAGAAAGTGTTTGTGAACAGTTCAAGTTCACTTTCTGATGAAGAGAAAAATATTTTTTTCAAAATCAAATGAAGAGTTCTTTGAGAAGAGGGCCTCACAACCTCAGTCTGAAGGCACAAGTCGAGTAGTTGATACTCGTACATGTTTTAGATGCAACAAAGTTGGTCACATTGCAAGAAATTGCACCAACTTCAAGCCTAAGACTGAAGTTGTTGAGAATCAAAAGAAGAAGGTTGATGCAAAAGGAAAAGCTCCAATGGTTGTTGAGAAAATTTTGAAAAATGAGAAATCAAAAGTCAAAATTGAACCTGTTAAGAATGTGGTAAATAAAAATGAAAAATTCTACAAACGGGTTGCTTCATCTCAACAAACATGGAAGCCAAAAGTGGTTGAAAAGAAACCAAGTTCATTTAAACCAAAAGTTTCAGAGTCGGAAAAACAATCGTCTTCTACCACACCAGTAAAGATGGATGTTCCTTTGGATTATTATGAAAAATTGGAGAAACAATCTTCTACTCCACCAGAGAAGAAGAATGTTCAAAAGAAAAATCAACCAACCGGTCAACTTAAGATAGATGAGTTTTTCTTATACAAAAAGGTTGAGGTTGGAGCAGATGAAAGCTTAAAAATGAATGATAAAAATTTTCCGCCACTTTACACTACAAAATCTCACATTAAAGTCCAGTTACCTGAGTCGAAAGAGGCTTGGGTAGCATCAAAATCTCACTAAAAATTTTTGGACTTGCCGGAGCTTCCTAGTTGGTAATTGTGAAGCATGAATCGGCATCTTTATTGAAATGCCTTTTTAAAATCAATTTGTGATATGTGCAGGAACTTCCAAGAGCTGTTTCACGATGGATTATGGATAGTGGAGCGTCTCGACATATGACAGGGAAGACTGCATTGTTGTATGATGTTAGAAATTTCAATGGTGGTTATGTGGGATTCGCAGGAAACCAAGGTGGTAGGATTATTGGTGAAGGAACGTTATCCAATGGGATTGTTACGTTTGAAAGAGTTAACTACATTGCTGAGCTGGAGAATAATCTGCTAAGTATCTCGCAGATTTGTGACAGGATGTATACCACTCACTTCACAGACAAAGAATGTTTGATCTTGAAACCAGGATTTGTTATCCCTGAAGAATGGATTATCATGAGGGCACCTAGAGTGAATGATCTGTACATGTTGGACATGAGCGTAGCTACTACAACCACGGGTCAGGCTCATTGTTTTGTGTCTAGAGCAACAGAGAAAGAATCAAAGTTGTGGCACCGGAAGATGGGGCTTATTCATCTTAGAAAAATGAATCACTTGGTGCACAATGATTTAGTTATGGGTGTTAATATCAAAGGTTTTCATCTGGAAGGGGAGTGCATCAGTTGCATCAAAGGCAAGCAGAAGAAAAAGTCACACCCTAAAAAGCAAGTCAATTCAGTTTCCAGACCTTTAGAGAGACTACATATGGATTTGTTTGGTCCGGTAAACGTTAAAAATATTACAGGGGATCTCTACTGTCTTGTGGTTACTGATGATTATTCCAGATTTTCGTGGGTATCATTTTTGAAGTCGAAAGATGAAACGTTTGATAGTTTGATGGCGTTGTTCAGAAAGATTGAAAATCTATACCAAAGGCGTATCAGAAGAATTAGAAGCGACAATGGTACTGAGTTCAAGAACAACAAGATGGAAGAATATTGTGGTGAAAGAGGTATATTGCATGAATTTAGTGCTCCGTACACTCCGTAGCAGAATGGAGTAGCAGAACGTAAAAACAGGACGCTAATCGAAACGGCCAGAACAATGCTTGCAGATTCAAAGTTACCAATTAATTTTTGGGCAGAAGCAGTTTCAGCCGCATGCTATACGCTCAACAGAGTTCTCACTGTCAAGAAATTCAACAAAACATGCTTTGAGTTGATCAATAACCGCAAACCAAATCTGAAGTATCTTGAACCGTTTGGGTCACCCTGTACTGTTCTAGAGCCTTTTGGAAAGTTTGGTCAGAAGAGTATTGAAGGGATATTCATAGGTTATGCAAGTCCATTACGACGTGTCTTCGTTCCAAGCTTGAAGTGGATTATTGAAGCTCCAAATGTTGAGTGTCAAGGTTATACTATGCCGCCTCAGAATCCTGGAGACTCATGGCGTTTTAACTATGAAAAATTGTGGGATTCGTTTGACATGATGGAAGAACCAGAAGAAGAAGAAGAAGAAGACTTCTTTGATGAGTTGGATATTCTGAGAGAGTATGAGGAATCGCAGGAAAGGTTTCTAGCTGAGTATTCAAGGCAACCACGACAAACTTCAAATGATGATGAAGCAGGTCCAAGCAATGCTGGTGAACATGATGATGTCCAACAAAATGAAGTTGCTCAAGATAATCAGACAGAACAGAATGATAATCAAGAATCTGATAACATGCCAGTATTTGATCATGGTGATTCAGATTCTAAGGGGGAGCAAATTCAGATTTCAAGTCAAACAAACCCGGTCAGTGAACAAGGTGTAAATCAGAATGTTACTAATCTGGAAGGCAATGTAGATGTTTCAGGCGAAGTGATGCCACGAACTCTTTCATACCATCCAAAGGAATTGATCATTGGAGAATTGCAGACAGGCGTCCGCACTAGAAGACAGCTTGATCAAGGGCTTACATGTTTTTATACAAAAGTTGCTCCTTTACAAACTGAATTCTCATTAAGTTGCTTTATTTCGCAGGTTGAACCAAAGACTTATAAAGAGGCGCTTACTGAAGATTCTTGGGTCAATGCGTTGCAGGAGGAACTGATCCAATTCGAAAAGTTGGGAGTGTGGAAGTTAGTGGATTTACCTGATGGTCAAAGGAAGATAAACCCCAAGTGGGTGTTCAAATGCAAGAGAGACGATAGAGGAGTTGTGGTTCGTAAAAAAGCTCGACTCGTAGTCCAGGGTTTCAGTCAGCAGGAGGGTATAGATTTTACCGAAGTGTATGCTCCTGTAGCTCGACTAGAAGCAATCAGAATTTTCCTAGCATTTGCATCTTGGAAAAATTTCAAAGTATATCAGTTAGATGTAAAATCAGCGTTTCTCTATGGGAAGGTAAAAGAGGAGGTATATGTCGGTCAGCCACCGGGCTTTACCGATCCAATCCACAAAGACAGGGTCTACTTGTTAGATAAAGCGCTGTATGGTTTACACCAGGCCCCGAGAGCTTGGTACGAGACATTGTCTCAACATCTACTAGCCAACAGCTTCATTCGAGGAAAAGTGGATGCCACTCTCTTCACCAAAGAGGTCAACGGACATCTTCTGATTGTTCAAATATATGTGGACGACATCATATTTGGGTCAACGAATGAGAATCTATGCAAAGATTTTGAAAGAGTTATGAAGCAGAAATTTGAAATGTCATCGATGGGTGAGATGAAATTCTTTTTGGGACTGCTGGTTGATCAACTACCCAAAGTAATTTTCATACATCAAACGAAGTACGTTCATGATATCTTGGAGAAGTTCGGGATGTCAGGTTCTACTCCAGCCTCCACCCCATTAGCAACGAATCATGGGATAAACCCTGATCTCACCGGAGAAAAGGTAGATGAAACGATGTATCGTTCCAGGATCGGATCGCTGATGTATTTGACAGCTTCAAGACCCGATATCATGTATCCAACCTGCCTCGCAGCAAGATTTCAATCTAACCCGAGAGCTTCGCATATGGTGATTGTGAAAAGGATATTACGCTACCTGAAAGGAACTCCATCTTTGGGGTTGTGGTATCCAAAAGATGGCGAATTTACGCTCGAAGGGTATTCCGATTCAGATTTCGGATGCTGCAAAGTTAATGCTAAATCAACAACAGCAGGGCCAGTTTTTCAGATCACGATTGGTTACCTGGCAATGAAAAAAGCAAACCTCTGTGGCTTTATCCACATGTGAAGCGGAGTATGTATCTGCTAGCAGCTGCTGCTCTCAGATCTTGTGGATCCAGCAACAGATGCGCGACTACGGTTTGCAATTTCTAAATACCCCTATCTTTGTTGATAATGAGGCAGCGATTAACATTACTAAAAATCCAGTTCATCACGCTAAAACCAAACACATTGAAATTCGTCATCACTTCATTCGCGATTGTTTCGAGAAGAAGTTGATTCGAATTGAGAAAATCCACACTGACGAACAAAAAGCTGATTTACATACCAAAGCATTTGATAAAACACGTTTTCAATATTTGCTAAAACTAAACGGTATGAAGCTTTTATCAGTGTTGGAGGAGATTCTTGGCGTTGATGAAGGAGACATTGTAGATGATGTTGAGAAGCAATCTGCAATGGTTTGTCGATTTTTTACCTGTTTTGGTATTTAGGGGGAGGTATAGGGTAATATTTTCAGAAAATACAAAAACATTAAAAAATGACAAAAATACAAAAACATGAGATATTTTCAAAATACAAAAACAATAGAAAACTAGAAAAGAGTTTGTGTAAAAAGGGAAAATGATAGTACATTGGCTTGACAGTCACAGTATGCTAAAGAAATGTAATGTTTAAAAGGTTAAACAGTCTCGCTGATGATGTGCCGATAGGTTTTTACACATTTAGTAGGTTTGTTCGGGATATAAACCTAAATCTTTACTTACTTATTTCGTGGGGAACACTACTTAGATATATAGGTAACCCCTGAAATCTTGTTTGAAGGATTCATCTTTCTGATATACTAGATCTTTATACTCAGTGATATCTGGGGTATTATTCCGGGACTTCTGCTGAATGGAAGTTCTGACCTAGTCCTCGAATAATACTTTCCGCAATGCTTGAAACATAGCATCACCCTCAACATATATGATGAAGACAATAAAATTGCTAATCAATGCTGTTGTAAAAAAAAGATCCTCTAAAGGGGACACACCCAAAGTCGAACCGTCATCTCTCTGCTGAATAGTAGTTCTGACCTGAGCTCTCACGGTTTCGATCATAATTTATTCCCTTACAGATATCATCTGTGGTATACTCACCTGTAAGACTAAATATTGGGATCTGGATACGGGAGTATATTCAAGAGGTGGGACACACGTATAAGTTTAAGTCTCTAAAACACTAAATTCGTATCCTGGACAGATTGAAATGTGTGTGAAAATTTAAATGGATCAGTATATCGACAATCTAAGTGAATTGTTTAATTCTGTGTATGAAATTAAAGCTTAACGGTACTTGTGACTTGTCGAATAGCTGATATGATTCCCTAACATGCTCATCAAAAATATGTTTGTAAATAATTTACTTTTACTGCATTTTAGTTCTGTATTTCATTTCTAGTTTAGAAGCTTTATTCAAAACCCAAAAAGATTTTACACTTCTTCTTTATTTTTTGACAAACCAAAGTGGAGAGTTGATCTTCAGATTCGAATTGAAGCTGATGCAGGAAGTTTCTGGACTGGATGATGAGTCGTGAACAAAACATGATAAGTTTGTGATAGATGAAAAGTTAAAGCAAGTTCATTAATTTGAAACTTGTAATTTTCAGAAAATTGTTTGAAAATGTTGAACAAAAGTCAGTGTGATTTATCTCAGATCATCCAAGGTCATTAAGTTGGACTTGGTAGATTAATTGAGTAATCAGGGTCATTAACTTGAACCTGAGTACTTAAGTGGATTGCTTAACACTAAAGGTTAAATGGTAAATTTTGAATTGAAATTATTATTATCATATATCTTATATTTGGGTAGAGATTATGCAGGAATTTAGTTCCCCATGGCATCGAAATGTCAAAGTTTGAACCAGAATTCAAGTCCCAGCATTCCGAGAGGAGGAGTCTGTGAAAGGGGGAGTCAGAATTCTGGATCAACAATCAAAGGGGAGATTGAAGATGGAGCTAGATTTAGCTGAACCTGTGAAGAAAGAGTTTTTACAAGTGAAGACAAAATTTTGAAAAAGACAAAGACTAAAGACTCGATGCCGAAGACTTCGTCAACATCCAAGGGGGAGTCTGTTGGTGCATCTACTGTCTGTTAACTACGTCTTAATCGAGTCTTATGTCTAGATAGGTTAATCGAGTGCACAACAGTGTTTGAATTAGGGTTGGATTACATGTTAGCTTGTAATTTCGTTTGAGGATGGCTTGTACATGTTCAAACGAAACCAAAACAAGTGATCCGTTTGAAGATGGTTCGTTTGAAGATGGTCCATTTGAACATGTATGTGTCAAGTTCAAACGGAATAGCCACTAGTATATATAGGATTTGTGTAGGCTCATTTGAAACGGATCTGAATGTGTGAGAGCTGAGGTGCTGCCAAATTTTTGTCAGATTTGAACGTGTAAAAGCTCTACAAATCAGTAATATAAGAAGATTAAAAGGAACAAGCTGTGTGATTTTGTTTACTTTGATTCCGCCTTAGTAAATGAAGATGAACTACCTTTACTGACTGTTTAGGGTCACGGAACCGATCCAACATTTTAACCAAAATTCACACTTTGAAAACTTTGCATAAAGCTTTTCTTTTCTTTATAAACAAGTTGTGCGTGCAAATGCTTTACATGTTCCTCTTTACTTTTAGAGTAAATAAGAATATCATCTATAAAGACAATTATGAATTTATCCAAATATGGCTTACATATTCGGTTCATCATGTCCATAAATGCGGCTGGGGTATTGGTTACACCGAATGGCATGACAGTAAATTCATAATGGCCATACCTTGTTCTAAATGCGGTCTTATGAATGTCCTCTTCCTGTACCTTCAATTGATAATATCCTGAACGTAAATTGATTTTCGAGAAAAATCGAGCTCCTTGCAATTGGTAAAACAAAACATCGATTCTTGGTAATGGGTACCGATTTTTAATCGTGACTGTCACACCCCGACCAAGTAAAACAACAAAACGTGGCGGAAACATCGGGGAGTGTCGTAACAGAATCATTGTTTCACAACCATGGATTAAATGATTTCGCTTTATTGAATTATTGAACTCATTGTTTTATTACAAATCAAATAAATACAAATATTGTCTTTCAAGTTTTAAAGTCGCTAAGGCACGAGTCCATCCTATGTATAACATGCATCAACAATCATCACATAGTAGCACCTGAAACATATGTAAAAACAGGTACGCCAGTATAAAAATACATGTGAGATACATAGGTTTTATTAATGCAGGATTCGTGACTTATAAGTTTAAAAGAATGTTTAACAAAAGTAGTCATGAACTTAAAAATGTTTTCTTTTATAAATCATACAAAAATTGATAAGAAACCAGATGATATAAAAGAATAATGCATAGGTAAATAAATAACCAAGTAAAATGAGTTTGTATAAAATATGTTGTTTGTAAAACAATGTTTTGATAAAAAGGTTTGTAGTATATATAAAAATATACCTTGGTTTTGAGAAAATCGGATAAGTAATATATATTAAAATATATTTTAGTTTCAAAACAGTTAAACAGATAGTATATCAAATATACTTTAGTTGTTAAAATAATAGTTTTCAGTAGTATATCATAAGTATACTTTGGTTTTGTAAATAACATATCAAACTATGTTTTGGTTTTGAAAATAACATATCAATTATGTTTTGGTTTTGAAAATAACATATCAATTATGTTTTGGTTTTGAAAAAAAAAACATATCAATTATGCTTTAATAAATAACAAAATATATGTTGGTTATGTACATAGTATATCAAATTATACTTTGGTAAACAATATCACATATGGGAGCATATCAAACTATACTTTGGAAGTATATCAAAATATACAAAAGAAAATGTGATTTAGAATTCATTCAAACCTTAGTTTATCAAACTACACCTTAGAGACTATAGAAATACCACAAAGGCAATCTCTATTTGGATAAAATTTGGTTTCTGACATTCCATACAACAGGAATGGGGTGTCTAGTCCTATAGCGTTATATCATACTACCAATCGATTTGGTGAATGTATAAAATAAGTACAACCCAACAATTTATTTAATAATCTTTGAAAAAATAGTGTTTAAACCATAGATAATCATTCAGTTTGTCAAAAGATAAGTACTAGCATGTATAATCAATTTATACTTTGAAATCATGAAAATAACAATTAAGCACACATGTTTTACCCTAAAACATTTGAAAATAGTAAAAGAGGGGACTATGTACTCACTTGAGGATGCTTAGAAGTCTTGAACAACAACCAAGCAAAGCTAGAGGGATCACGGAAATCAAACGGCACCTAATATGGGTAACTACATTAATAAACCGGACCTAAATCGAAAGATCGGATAGGATGTGATTTTGTGAACCAAATGAGTGTTGGAACTCATGTGATATGGTTTAACAAAGCCTACATACTAAATCGAAACCTAACCTAAGTGCTTACGACCCATTACGACCCGTTTAGGTAGCTTACGCTACTTTAACGCGTCGTTAGCGTAAAACGCGTTCGGAATGCGTCACTAGTCCTATGACAAGTATTATATGCCTAAACATGTTTAAATATGTTGCATACTCAGTTAAGTGACAAAAGTTTGGGTTACATATGCTTAAATACCAATTATGCATGAAAAGGGCATTTTGGTCATTTTACTTGAGGCATATAAGCAACCTATCATACAACTAATTAAACTAAGTGACCATAATGTATAACCTCGGAAGGTTATTCCCTATACATCTATGCTTACTAAACATGCTTGGTCGGGTCCTAATGATCGACCAAACGGGTCGGGTTCGAAAGTCTAAACGGTTGTTTAGACTGCTTATCTTACGACCCTATATAAGCACTAATCTAAAAGTGACGAGTTAAACATGTCAAAACATGTTTAACAAGGTTTGAAAACAAGTTTGGTATCAAAACAAAGGGTCTTGATGCCTAAGAATAGTTTGGTTGCAAAATACGAATAAACGCGTATTTTGACCGAAACTATGACTCGTCATTAAGCCTAAATAACGTGGTAATAAGTAGGTATAGTCACAAAGGACTATGACCATCGTGATTACACTCACGTTACGAAGTTCAAACGAACTTTGTGTTGACCATTGACCGGTAAAAGCAGAAAGTCAAACTCTGTTTGACTTTCGTGCTTGAAAACGCATAAAAGAATGAAAGAATACTTACAAAGGGTCCAAGCTAGGAAGATATGATCTAAAATTTCTCAGGTATGAAGGTTTTTAAGCTCCAACTTAGAGAAATCAAATCATGTGTGAATGAAAATGGAAGTGGGGGTGGGTTTATATAGTTTTTGGGTAACCGTTAAGATCATTCCTCGTTAAACGAGCTTCGATCTGAGTCGTACAAGTGCACCCCCTGATTTAGAATACCATGGGTGCCCCTAAACTAGCCCATAGAATGTTTAAAACCATTTGCAAACCCAGGGAATAGCTGGAACAAGCTGTAAACAACTTTCTGCTGAACTGGGGGTCGCTCACGCCCCGCGTAAGAGCCAAGGAAGGCTTATGCAGCCCTGCACATGTTCAGTTCAGCAACAAGTTTTCAGAATTGCAGAAATGGTCCCTGCACATGTTTAAGTCCATTTTTGATGTGTTTAAGGCCCGCTAAGCCATTTTCAAGGCTCTACAATGATGCCTAAGCATAGGGGACATGAAACATGCTCAAAAATATGTCGGATGTGGGTTCGTTTGGTCGTACGGTTGAGTTATTCGGTTAATTACGACGGAAGTCGTAACGGACGCTAAAACGATCCAAATTACGCGACGAATTTAATTTTATCTTGCCAATCACTAAAATAAAATATTTTAATGATTACAAAAATTTTTGGATGTCCGGATATATTCAGAACGTGAGATATGCGTGAAAATGCAAACTTATGCACTTTTTGACGCTTTTAGTCCCTGTTTGATCAAAAAGTTTATTTTTGCGCACCAAACACCTCAAAGCCTATTTCTAAGCTATGTAAAGGATATTTAGAGCATATTTAACTTATGATCATGTTCCGGAATGTTTGTTACAATACGAATCGGCATACTTTCACAATTTGTCGAAATTAGTCCCTGTAAGCGAATAAACTTGATTTCGACACACCAAACTTCCCAAAACTTATTTATAAGTTATGTAAAGGTTATTTAAGGTATGTTAAGACTATGTCACTATTACAGAGTGTTTGTTGCATTAAACTGATTATATTTACGCATCAGATCGTGTATAACCTTCCAGAAAGCGATTTAAAGCTCGAAATTAAACAAGAATTGATATGTGCAAATGATACACATATTTATACAAATCCCAAGTATGAAATACTATATTTCATTGGTTTGGTTTTTTTTTGGTGGTGGAAGTGACACAGGTGTCACAGTCTCCCCTACTTTAGGAAATTCCGTCCCGAAATTTAATTTTAGAGGAAACCTGTGAAGACGACTGTGATTGTTTCGCTTTCGAATGAATCCTTCGTACCCTAAACAAAAATTATGGGCCACGTCTGGATTCTTAGTGAATTTGTCAACTGCTAAAGTGATGTCCTTGTAGTAACAAAACATGGGGTTTCGAACTACGGATAGAAGAACGTTTCTTATGAAGATTATTATAGGAAACTTGTGTGTGCTCGAAATCGGTGTCGGAGATTGTAAGATAAAATGACATTGGTCAAGGTCCAGGACTTCTAGTAACTTAAATAACGCTACGTTCGCAATGTAATAAGGAACACTTATATGTAGGAAGTACCAGCGGCGTTTCCACCATGCCCCTTTCTACATTGTTCCCGTTTCGTTACTCTCATCACTAAGGTCTTAACACATAACAAAACTTGTTGTGGTTTCTGTGCACTGAATTCCATAATTATGTATGCATCCATAGTTACGTAATTCCTTGCACAGTCCGCACAGTTCATTCCATAATGCGTAGGGGAAAAATCAATTGAATAAACATGAAGTGACTTGACTAGACCACTAAAGGATCTTTTTAACTAGATCAACGAACGATCTTTTTAACTAGATCAACACATGATCTCCTTAACTAGACCGTCGTACGATCTCCTTAAATAGACCACTTAAGGGATCTTTTCAGCTATATCATCACATGATATTCCTAACAAGATTTTGAATCAATCTTTTTAACTGGACCACTCAAGGGGTCCAATTATAGAATAGTACTTCATAATCCAAGGGTCTGAACTATTACGTAGAAGCCCATTAAGGATTGAAGGTAGTACTTTTGGATATCCTACTATGAATCCCCCATATGGAGATATGGAAGATTCTATGAGGATTTGGATAATGAATATTTGGATTACACAAAAACGCAAGACATAAAGAAATCACATAAGCACATATTCACATAATTGTTTATCTTGGTTTACAATTTGTTATTATTTTGTTAATTTTCTTGTTAATTGTGCACACGAGTATTTAAAGCACACCAGGAATCCAATCCGTGAATTCCATTTGGCACTTTAAACATCTTCAAGAATCTTACTATGAAGATAGGAAGATCTCAAATAGGAATTCGACTTTGTTTTTTAAAAGAAACGAGTATTTAGGAATTATTTTTTTTTTTGAGAGATCACAAGTGATCATAAAAATGACAGAACCACACGAGTAGTTTGTCTTGGTGTCGGCATCGTAGGGTTGTATCAAACATTCACACAATCGCATCAGTTTCGTAAAATAAAATTGAAACAACAAATTTTATTTATATAACAACTGAGTCAATTCAATTCAAACATCAAAAGATAACAACCAAGGAATTACAAAAGACTAATTGTTCACTGCTGCATCGTCGTTCGCGTTTGCCTCGTTTATGTTAAACACTCATCCACGCGTTGGGTTTACATTAACAAGTCTTGTGTAATTGTTTCGGTAGTGAGTAAGGTCACCACAGTTATAACACGACCCAGGTGGAAACTGTGCTTACGCAGCAACAGGATTTGCAGTAGCTTGATTTGCATAACGGCAGGTATTGAACAAATGCCCTAATCGCCCACAGTGGGTACATTTGTGACACTGTACTTGCCCCAGATGATGATGGTTGCATTTGTTGCACAAAGGTGCGGTACCAACATAGTTTTTCCAAGCACGAGGTTGTGCTGGCTGGTTTGGTGCAACCTGATTGTTCTGAGCGGTTATTGCGCAGTTTTGTGTAGCCTTGCGCTTCTTCTTCTTGGATGTCTCGGCATGTTTATCCTTTGGTTCTTCTTGTACAGACTTGTCAGATGGTTTCAGGTCGCCCTTTCGAAAAAGCTTACCCTTCCTGATCTAGGATTCAGTCAGGGTAGCAGACAATTCAATGGCATGTCTGACGGTAGTAGGGTTGCTACCATTAACGATATCCTGAACTAAGTCAGGAAGACCATCAATGTATTTTTCAATCGCCTTTTCCAAAGGCGTAACCATGGCAGGACATAACAGGCTCAGTTCCTCATAACGGTCAGTATAGGCTCGATGTTAACCACTGTCTTGTTTTAGATCATCAAATTTCATTTCCAACGCTCTAAGCTCATGACGAGGACAGAACTCCTTCATCATTAGAGCTCGAAGCTCTTCCTAAGTTTGAGCTAGTGCCACATCGGCACCCCTATCACGCATCACACCGTTCCACCATGTAAGAGCACGCTTCTCGAATGCACTGGATGCAAACTCAACCTTACGCTCATTCGGACATTGCACATGCTTGAATGTGCTCTCCAAACTTTCGAACCCATTGCAGGAGCGCGGTTGCTCCTTGAGACCCAAAAAACTTCAAAGGTTTAGCAGAATTGAAGGTCTTGAAACTACACTGAGCATTGTTGTTGTTGTATAACTGAGGGATCTGGGTTACTATGCCCGAAAGCACAGCAGCCATTTGTTGAGCGACAAGGGTTGCGACTTCTTCATTAGTTAGAGGTTGTGTTTCTCGTCGAGGAGGCATTGTCTAAAAAGAACAAGGAAACATGAGAGAAAACAAGTGAAATAGCATTGGGTAAGAATAGGATGTTACAATTACTGACCAAAAAGCATGGGTGATGGTCATTTGTTCGAACCACGAAGCAAACAAACGACACACAAAAGTTGAATCAAAGTAAATAGGTCCTCATAATGTATCGCGAAGACATGCTTTAGCCTATAAGTGGACACTCACCCCAAGAGTTCCCAGGTAAGAGTGACTGGTCTGATTATGTGGATTTGTACGAACACTCTAGCCTTAGACAGAAAACTCAGGATACAGGCATCGACCCTTCCAGATTGCACGTGTTCACATTATAAGACCCAACTTTGATGAGATTTTGAAAACTTTGAGAGTTCAAAACCTTATAATAAATCATCCTAGAACAGATGAATGGTTTTCAAAGCGGATTTGAAATTTGTGTTCTTATTTTGGTTGTCACGTAAAGATACGCGACGGTATTGTTCTAAGACTAAACACAAGATAACTTGTCTTAGGGTGCTAGGAAGGTTATAGTCTAGGTCAAAGCATTACTAATAACCTAATTCCCTATAACCATTGGCTCTGATACCAACTTTTCTGTCACACCCCGACCACGTAAAACAACAAAACGTGGCGGAAACGTCAGGGAGTGTCGTAACAGAATCATTGTTTCACAACCATGGATTAAATGATTTCGCTTTATTGAATTATTGAACTCATTGTTTTATTACAAATCAGATAAATACAAATATTGTCTTTCAAGTTTTAAAGTCGCTAAGGCACGAGTCCATCCTATGTATAACATGCATAAACAATCATCACATAGCAGCACCTGAAACATATGTAAAAATAGGTACGTCAGCATAACAATGCCTGTGAGATACATAGGTTTTATTAATGCAGGATTCATGACTTATAAGTTTAAAAGAATGTTTAACAAAAGTAGCCATGAACTTAAAAATGTTTTCTTTTATAAATCATACAAAAATTGATAAGAAACCAGATGATATAAAAGAATAATGCATAGGTAAATAAATAACCAAGTAAAATGAGTTTGTATAAAATATGTTGTTTGTAAGACAATGTTTTGATAAAAAGGTTTGTAGTATATATAAAAATATACCTTGGTTTTGAGAAAATCGGATAAGCAATATATATTAAAATATATTTTAGTTTCAAAATAGTTAAACAGATAGTATATCAAATATACTTTAGTTGTTAAAATAATAGTTTTCAGTAGTATATCATAAGTATACTTTCGTTTTGTAAATAACATATCAAACTATGTTTTGGTTTTGAAAATAACATATCAATTATGTTTTGGTTTTGAAAATAACATATCAATTATGCTTTAGTAAATAACAAAATATATGTTGGTTATGTACATAGTATATCAAATTATACTTTGGTAAACAATATCACATATGGGAGCATATCAAACAATACTTTGGAAGTATATCAAAATATACAAAAGAAAATGTGATTTAGAATTCATTCAAACCTTAGTGTATCAAACTACACCTTAGAGACTATAGAAATACCACAAAGGCAATCTCTATTTGGATAAAATTAGGTTTTTGACATTCCATACAACAGGAATGGGGTGTCTTAGTCCTATAGCGCTATATCATACTACCAATCAGTTTGGTGAATGTATAAAATAAGTAAAACCCAACAATTTATTTAATAATCTTTGAAAAATTAGTGTTTAAACCATAGATAATCATTCAGTTTGTCAAAAAATAAGTACTAGCATGTATAATCAATTTATACTTTGAAATCATGAAAATAACAATTAAGCACACATGTTTCACCCCAAAACATTTGAAAACAGTAAAAGAGGGGACTATGTACTCACTTGAGGATGCTTAGAAGTCTTGACCAACAACCAAGCAAAGCTAGAGGGATCACGGAAATCAAACGGCACCTAATATGGGTAACTACATTAATAAACCGGACCTAAATCGGAAGATCGGATAGGATGTGGTTTCGTAAACCAAATGAGTGCTGGAACTTATATGGTATGGTTTAACAAAGCCTACATACTAAATCGAAACCTAACCTAAGTGCTTACGACCCATTACGACCCGTTTAGGTAGCTTACGCTACTTCAACGCGTCGTTCACGTAAAACGCGTTCGGAATGCCTAACTAGTCCTATGACAAGTATTATATGCCTAAACATGTTTAAATATGTTGCATAATCAGTTAAGTGACAAAAGTTTGGGCTACACATGATTAAATACCAATTATGCATGAAAAGGGCAATTTGGTCATTTTACCTAAGGTATATAAGCAACCTATCATACAACTAATTAAACTAAGTGACCATAAGGTATAACCTCGGAAGGTTATTCCCTATACATCTATGGTCACTAAACATGCTTGGTCGGGTCCTAATGATCGACCAAACGGGTCGGGTTTGAAAGTCTAAGCGGTTGTTTAGACCGCTTATCTTACGACCCTATATAAGCACTAATCTAAAAGTGACGAGTTAAACATGTCAAAACATGTTTAACAAGGTTTGAAAACAAGTTCGGTATCAAAACAAAGGGTCTTGATACCTAATAATAGTTTGGTTGCAAAATACGCATAAACGCGTATTTTGACCGAAACTATGACTCGTCGCTAAGCCTAAATAACGTGGTAATCAGTAGGTATAGTCACAAAGGACTATGACCATCGTGATTACACTCACGTTCGAAGTTCAAACGAACTTCGTGTTGACCATTGACCGGTCGAAGCAGAAAGTAAAACTTTGTTTGACTTTCGTGCTTGAAAACACATAAAAGAACGAAAGAATACATACAAAGGTTCCAAGCTAGGAAGATATGATCTAAAATTTCTCAGGTATGAAGGCTTTTAAGCTCCAACTTAGAGAAATCAGATCATGTGTGAATGAAAATGGAAGTGGGGGTGGGTTTATATAGTTTTCGGGTAACCGTTAAGATTATTCCTCATTAAACGAGCTTTGATCTGAGCCGTATAAGTGCACCCCCTGATTTAGAATACCATGGGCGCCCCTAAACTGGCCCATAGATTGTTTAAAACCATTTGCAAACCCAGGGAACAGCTGGAACAAGTTGTAAACAACTTTCTGCTGAACTGGGGGTCGCTCGCGCCCCACGTAGGAGCCAAGGAAGGATTACGCGGCCCGCCAGAGCAGTTCAGTTCAGCAACAAGTTTTCAGAATTACAGAAATGGTCCCTGCACATGTTTAAGTCCATTTTTGATGTGTTTAAGGCCCGCTAAGCCATTTTCAAGGATCTACAATGATGCCTAAGCATAGGGGACATGAAACATGCTAAAAATATATCAGATCTCGGTTTGTTTGGTCGTACAGTTGCGTTATTCGGTTAATTACGACGGAAGTCGTAACGGGCGCAAAAGCGATCCAAATTACGCGACGAATGGAATTTTATCATCCCAATCACTAAAATAAAATATTTTAATGATTACATAAATTTTTGGATGTCCGGATATATTCAGAACGTGAGATATGCGCGAAAACGCAAACTTATGCACTTTTTGACGTTTTTAGTCCCTGTTTGATCAAAAAGTTTATTTTTGCGCACCAAACACCTCAAAGCCTATTTCTAAGCTATGTAAAGGATATTTAGGGCATGTTTAACTTATGATCATGTTCCGGAATGTTCGTTACAGTACGAATCGGCATACTTTCATAGTTTGTCGAAATTAGTCCCTGTAAGCGAATAAACTTGATTTCGACACACCAAACCTCCCAAAACTTATTTCTAAGTTATGTAAAGGTTATGTAAGGTATGTTAAGCCTATGTCACTATTCCAGAGTGTTTGTTGCATTAAACTGATTATATTTACGCATCAGATCGTGTATAATCTTCCAAAAAGCGATTTAAAGCTCGAAATTGAACAAGAATTGATATGTGCAAATGATACACATATTTATACAAATCCCAAGTATGAAATACGATATTTCATTGGTTTGGTATTTGTTTGGTGGTTGAAGTGACATAGGTGTCACAGTGACTTTGTTCAATTCATGGTAATCAATGCACATTCGCATTGACCCGTCTTTCTTTTTAACGAATAAGATTGGTGCTCCCCATGGTGATGAGCTTGGTTGTATGAATCCTTTCTCCAACAGTTCGTCTAACTGTTTCTTTAATTCTTGCATTTCAGCTGGTGCCAAGCGGTAAGGTGCTATGGCAATTGGTGCTGTTCCTAGTAGCAGATGAATTCGGAATTCAACTTCCCTGTCTGGCGATAGTCCTGGTAGCTCTTCTGGAAACACGTCTGAAAATTGAGATACTATAGAAATATCCTTCACATCTTTTCCTTTAGTGTTAGTGATTATAGAAATCAAATACACTAATGATTCTTTCCTTATATAGCTGGCTATTTTCATCGAAGAGATGAATTTTGTGGATCTAGATGGTTTATCTCCTTTGATTGTGATCTTTTCACCCTTTGGTGATTTTACTTGGATTGACTTTTGATCACATAGAATACTGGCTTTGTTGGCTACTAACCAATCCATTCCTTATACAACATTAAATCCTGCCAGATTCATTGGGTAAAGGTTTGCAATAAAATTTTGATTTAAAAATTCTATTCTTGCTCCCTGCAAGATTTCGGTAATCTTAATGCTTTCCCCATTTGCTGTTTCTACTAGACATTCTTGTGGGAGTTTAGTAAATGGTTGATTGAGAAGTTTGCAAAATGAAGTATTAATAAAACTTTGGTTCGCACCAGAGTCAAATAATACTTTAGCAAAAATATCATTAACTAAAAACGTACCGGCGATCACATCCGGGAACATCTTTGCTTCTTCTGCAGTCAGAACAAATTCCCTAGCAATTTTAGTATTCTTGTTGGTTATGGCTGGAGCTAGTTTCGGACAGTGTGGCTTGATGTGACCTTTTTCTCCACTGTTGAAGCATACTCCATTACTGGGTTTCTTCCTACAATCTTCTTCCATGTGTCCTGGTGTAAGGACTGCAAAATTTTCCGTAAACGACCCGTAAGTGAAAATCCGGACCCCTGAAACCCTAATACGCATGAAAAACCAACAAAACATGAAATCTGGTTTTCACGCCGGCCGCGTAAACCATAAGGTAAGTCTACGCGGGTCGCGTCAACTTAAAAATGTTCCGGATAAGTGTTCAAGCCACGTGTCCCACACATGGCAACCCTACTCGTGACACACAAAGCCTACACGTAGACTAGGGGTTCTCGCGGGTCGTGTAAAACCTATGTTAAGGTTTACGCGGGCCGCGTAAAGCTAAAAATGTGGCTATAAGTAGCATGTGTGTCGCAACCCCCGATCCCTTATCTGTCTCGGGAACGGGCGGACGCGAACACAGAGTTTCGGTGGTATCAGTTGGTTAATTTGGCAGCGGAATTTACATCAGGACCGTACTTAGGAAATATTTATCAGAGTAAAACCACCATATTTAATATTAATAATAACATGGGCAAAATCCAAGATTCTTATTACAATACGTTTATAGGGATAAACCCTATTTTATTGAATTTAAACATCATCTTTTAGGTAACTTTTATAGCCACATTTTTCCCAAGCCTTCACTGCTCTCCAGCTGGCTTTTTACTAATTGGCTGTCACATTGTGTTACCTGAAACGCGTTTTAAAAACATTTGTCAGAGGGAAATACTGGTGAGTGAATCCCAGTTTAATCAAGAAACATTTTATCAATTAAAACAGTATTGAGTGCGATCACATTGTTTATTTCTACACAATTACTCATTCAGTACTGTCAATCCTGACTTGTGGGTCATATTACACATTGGCTAACTCATTGTCCAATGGTAACGTACTGTCATCCCGACTTACTACTCGCAGTAGTACATTTTGTATACAAAACCCCAACATACCGGCAGTAATTGAAGAACTACAAAGACTCAATCACCGCTTAATCACATTGTAAAACAATTAAGGTTTTGTAAAATATTACAAAAAGGTTAACAAAAATTGGATAAACTCACATTGCTATATTAGACTTCGCGTAAGGGTTTCCAGGGAATAATCTATAATTTACACAAATGTATATAGGTTAGTATCATAACCCTTTGAAAATATTAATGATACCCTCCTCGAGACGGTATTCCAACAACTACGTCGGGCAGAACCACGACAGTTGTTACGGAACCCTAAATCAATCGGGCAGCGTATCTATTATGAAACTGGGGTTATAATACATACAACGGGGCAGAACCTTGCTAATTAGGGGTATAATACTTGAATATTATGCCTATATCTTCAGAAATTCGCTTAAGAAAGAAAAGAAATGAACAAGGAATACTGAAACCTGATGCATGCTTATATAGTTGCTGAAACTGGGTCTCACGCGGCCCACATAGAAGATAAGCGGGCTTACACGGCCCGCGTCATAGCCCGGGTAGGGTTTAGGTGATCCAGGTCATCGCCTAGACTCGCCACGATGTCGACACGTGTCAGCCTCTGGTGTCTCTGTGTTGTTGATCTCACGCGGCCCGCGTAAGTGTTAAGGTGAGCTTACGCGGCCCGCCTTAACTTAAAATTCCACCGGAATCAAGTTTCAGCCTTGATACCGCCCGCGTGAGTGTTGGGGTGGGTCTACGCGGCCCGCCTCTACTCAAAATTTCAATTTTATTTATTTTAAATACTATTTAATGTATTTCAGACTCGGTTTTCACATACGGGGTGTATTTAAAGACATAATGGGACATTTTTTTTAAATATACTGAGGTGTCGGAAATATTATGAGGGTGTCGATTTTATTGAGGGTTGTTACATTCTCCCCACCTTGTTTTAGAGCTCGTCCTCGAGATCTACTAGAATAAGTGCGGATATCTCTTTTGCATTTCAGATTCAAGCTCCCATGTGTACTCAGGTCCTCTTTTGGAGTCCCACTTTACTTTGACCAGAACTAGTCTCTTATGGTTGAGATTCTTGACTTTCCTGTCTTCAATCTATAGAGGTCTTTCTACAAACTTGAGTTGTTCATTTACCTCTATATCCTTAAGAGGTATTATTAGTGATTCATCAGCTGAAAACTTTTTGAGATTAGATACATGAAACACGTCATGTATTCCTGTCATTTCCTCTGGCAGTTGTAGCTGATAGGCTACATGTCCTATTCTTCTAATAATCTCAAAAGGTCCAATATACCTGGGACTTAGCTTTCCCCGTTTGATGAATCTTACTACTCCTTTCCAAGGAGAGACTTTCAACAATACTTTATCTCTTACTTGAAATTCCAAGGGTTTGCGTCGTTTATCAGCATAGCTCTTCTGTCGATCACGTGCTGCTTTCAGTTGTTCCTTGACTTGAATGATCTTGTCGGTTGTTTCTTGCACTATCTCAGGTCCAGATAGTTGTTTTTCCCCAATTTCTGCTCAACAAACTGGGGTTCGACACTTTCGTGCATAAAGTGCTTCGAATGGTGCAGCATTGATACTTGTGTGATAACTGTTATTATAAGAAAATTCTATTAAAGGTAAGTGATCGTCCCAATTACCTCCGAAATCAATTACACAAGCTCTAAGCATGTCCTCCATTGATTGAATTGTCCTTTCGCTTTGTCCATCCGTTTGAGGATGATAAGCTGTGCTCAATTTTAACTTGGTTCCCATTGCCTTTTGGAAACTTGACCAAAAATAAGAGGTAAATCGGCTATCTCTATCAGAAACAATTGATAAAGGAATACCATGTAAAGAAACAATTTCATTTACATATAACTTAGCTAACTGTTCCATATTGAAAGTTTATTTCATTGGTAGGAAATGAGCTGACTTGGTTAGCCTATCTACAATTACCCAGATTGTATCATTGCCTTTCTTTGTTTTGGGTAATTTAGTAACAAAATCCATTGTTATTAATTCCCATTTCCACACTGGCATTTCTAATTGTTGTAGAAATCCTGAGGGTTTCTGGTGTTCAGCTTTGACTTGTGAACAAGTTAAACATTTAGAAATGTAGGCTGCTATGCCCTTTTTCATTCCTATCCACCAGAATTTTTTTCCTTAAATACTGGTACATTTTATCATTTCCTGGGTGCATCGTATATTTGGATTTATGGGCTTCTTCTAATATACGATGACGTAGGTTTCCTAATTTAGGTATCCATATTCTCTTTTTATGGAATCTCCAAATTCCATTTGTTCCTTGTTCTAACTCATTAATCATACCTTTCAATTTTTCAGCATCATCTTTGATTACTGATTCTTGTGCTTCTCTTATTTGGTCTTTTAAATCTACTTGCAGATTTAATTTAAGAGAACGTACCCTTTTTGGCTTTTCATGATACTTTCGGCTTAAAACATCTGCCACTACATTTGCTTTTCCTTCATGATACTAGATGTCACAATCATAATCACTAAGCATCTCCATCCAACGTCTATGTCTCATATTCAATTCTTTTTGCTTGAAAACATACTTTAAACTTTTATGATCAGTGAATACAGTAAACTTACTACCCTATAAGTAGTGTCTCCATATCTTAAGAGCAAAAATTATAGCTCCTAATTCTAAGTCATGGGTTGAATAATTCTCTTCATGATTCTTAAGTTGTCTAGATGCGTAAGCTATAACCTTTTGACGTTGCATTAATACACATCCATAACCTAATTTGGAAGCGTCACAATAGACTACAAAGTCTTCAGATCCTTCTGGTAATGCTAATATGGGTGTATGGGTTAATCTTTGCTTAAGGATTCTAAATGCTTCTTCTTGTTTTAATCCCCATTCAAACATAACAGAATTACAGGTTAGTTTAGTTAAAGGAATGGCTATTCTAGAAAAATATTGAATAAATCTTCTATAATAACCAGCTAATCCTAAGAAACTTCTAACTTCGGTTGGTGATTCAGGGGTTTTCCATTTAGTAATTGTCTCGATTTTTGTGGGATCCACATGAATTCCTTCATGGTTGACTAGGTGTCCAAGAAACTGTACCTGTTCTAACCAAAATTCGCACTTGGAAAATTTAGCATAAAGCTTTTCCTTTCTTAATAAACTTAAAAGTGCGTGCAAATTCTTTGCATGATCTTCCTTATTCTTAGAATAAATGAGAATATCATCTATGAAAACAATTATGAATTTATCCAAATATGGCTTACATATTCGGTTCATCATGTCCATAAATGCGACTGGGGCATTGGTTAAACCAAATGGCATGACAGTAAATTTATAATGGCCATACCTTGTTCTGAATGCGGTTTTAGGAATATCCTATTTCTGTACTTTTAGTTGATGATATCCTGACCTTAAATCGATTTTAGAGAAAAATCGAGCTCCTTGTAGTTGATCAAATAGATCATCGATTCTTGGTAATGGGTACCGGTTTTTAATCGTGACCTTGTTTAATTCACGGTAGTCAATGCACATACGCATTGATCCATCTTTCTTTTTAACAAACAGTATCGGCGCTCCCCATGGCGACGAACTAGGTTGTATAAATCCTTTCTCTAACAATTCATCTAATTGTTTCTTCAATTCTTGCATTTCTGCAGGTGCCAAATGATAAGGTGCTTTGGCAATCGGTGCTGTACCTGGTATTAAATGGATTCTGAATTCAACTTCCCTATCTGGAGGTTGTCCTGGCAATTCTTCTGGAAATACATCTGAAAACTGAGATACTTCTAGAATATCTTTTAAATCCTTTCCTTTAGTGTTAGTGATTATGGAAATCAAATACACTAATGATCCTTTTCTTATGTAACTTGTAGTTTTCATCACAAAGATAAATTTTGTGGTTCTAGATGATCTATCTCCTTTAATTGTGATCGTTTTACCTTTTGGTGAATTTACTTGAATTGACTTTTGATCACATAAAATACTGGCTTTATTGGCTATTAACCAATCCATTCCTAAAACAACATCAAATTCTGCCAGATTCATGGGATAAAGGTTTGCAATAAATTTCTGATTTAAAATTTCTATACTTGCTTCCTGCAAGATTTCAGAAATACTAACAGTTTCTCCATTAGTTGTCTCTACTAAGCATTCTTGTGGTAGTTTAGTTAATGACTGATTTAGAAATTTGCAAAATGATGTATTAATAAAACTTTGGTTTGCACCAGAGTCAAATGATACTTTAGCAAAAACATCATTAACTAAAAACGTACCAGCTATGACATCTGGAATCATTTTGGCTTCATCTGCAGTCAGAACAAATGCTCTAGCATTTTGAGTATTCTTGTTGTTTGTAGCTGGAGCTAATTTTGGGCAATTAGGCTTGATATGACCTTGTTCTCCGCAGTTGTAACATATCCTGTTGTTAGCTTTCTTCCTGCAGTTTTCTTCCTTGTGTCCCGATATTTTGCAAAAGTTACAATATATAGAGCATATTCCTGAATGCTTTCTTTTGCAATTCCTATAGTAGGGTGTAGAGGTAGAACCTATATTTTTCCCATGATTAAAATTTCCAGAACGAAATTCTTGTGTGAGCTTCTGGGTTAGGTTCCTCCTTTGATCCTCTTCTTGGGTACGGACTAATTCATCTGTCAAGGTATTTGCTAGTTCTACAGCTTCTTCTATAGTTTGAGGTCTAGTTGCCTTGACTACATGTCTTATCTCCCCGATTAATCCCCAGATATAACGGGAGATTAACACTGGTTCAGGTGAAGCAAGAGTTGGCACTATTCTAGCATATTCGAAGAATATTTTAGTGTATCCCTTACTATCCACACCAGTCATCCTAAGGTTTAAAAATTTGTTTGCTATCTGTTCCTTCTTATTAGGTGGGCAGAATTCCCTTTCTACTTTATCCCTAAATTCTTCCCATTCCATATTATAAGTTCTATCACTTCCTCTTGATTGGAGGATAGTGTTCCACCATTCTAGTGCTGAATTCTTAAACAGATTTGAGGCAAACAATATCTTATCTTCTTCAGCACACTTGCTTATTCTTAAGACTGCCTCAGTCTTCTCTATCCAGCGTAGAGTTGCAATGGCCCCTTCGTTGCCCAAGAATTCCATTGGTTTACAAGACCAGAATTCTTTATAAGAACAACCGTAAGACACGGTTCTTCTCCTTTTGGGAATGGACATTTGAAGTACGGGTCCATTATTTACGCTGTTTTCGGGTTCAATGGGTCGCTTACTGCTATGCTTACTTTTATTATTCGCTTCTTGAATAGTTTGAATAATAAATGGCATTGCATCTATGATTCCTTGTGCCACTATATGTTGAACAACACTATTATCCATTTGGTTTCCATTGTTATTGATGCTTGGATTCTCATTAACCACGTTAATGTTACTCTGGTTATCATTATTCAGATTTCCTTGATTTCCTTCATCGGCCATCTGAATTTTAAACATTTACCCCATTTTAATATCACAAGATAATATTTAATATAGTTAATCACATGACACGCAATCTAGCCAAAAACGTCGATCATTGTGACTTTTACTCTATTTCCATATACTATTATGCATCTATTACACACTAGTACTGAAATAAAAATTACAATACCAACAGAAATAGAATCACATTAATAGTAATAGGCATCCGTACACACATATTTTATTTTATCTTTATTTTTATTTTATTATATTATATTATTATTACTGTCTTCTCCATCACATCTATGGATATGGATTTATCCAAAAATCCATATTGCGCTCATCGTATTTCCATACGAGACGCTCTCCCACCTGTCGCATTCTCTCACTGCTTTCTAAAATTTCCTCACCAAATGTCCTAAGTTCTTGCACTATTTCTGCACTCATTAGGGGTGCAGGTTCTAGGACTGGGTTCGGAATCTGGGGTGCGGGTTCCTGATATGGGGGTGAAAGTGCCTGAAATTGGTAAGGATCTTCTAAGATCTCCCTAATGTAGTTATCATGGTAATAGGGATCTAAAGGGTCCATACCTGGATAGGCTCCTATGTTCTGTATGGGTGTGTCTTCATGTATCAGGTAACGTTGCACAAAGTCCCTATTATCGTCCCACCAGGGGTCGTAATTTGGGTCTAGGGGGTTTGGTGCTTGTACCCTAGGGATTTCCTCTGGTTGAAGTCATGCATCTCCACTTGGTTTTCAGGGTTTTCTATCTCCATGGGTTGGTCTGGGATTAGTGGTTGTGGGGCTACTAGTTATTCCAGACTTGGGTCAGCAGCAGTTGTAGCTAGGATATGAAAATTGGCTAGGCTTCTATTAAGCATATCTTGTGTATGGACATCTGTCTTTCGCTTAGCGACTGCTAGAACCCTTTGCTGTTGCAACTTTCGCATTCTTTTCCTACGTGCAAAGGCTTCCTTACTGAACCATCCTCGTTTCTTATGAGGGAATGGCTCTTCTGACTGAGTTTTAAAGGCAAACATTCCTTCTTCCTGATCAGAAGAATACCCAGAAAGGGCAGGCTGTGAAGAGGTACCTTCACTGCTAGGTGAATCAGACAACTGACGACACATGTCTGAGGGTCCTTGATCACTCATACTGTAAACTAACAAATAGTCAAATAACACATAACAAATAAATACATTTATGCACATAATTCCGTAATTTATTTCCTAACACAAAATTTAGAATTTAAGTGTCAGCAGAACACTTCTTTGGCTTAGACCAGTGGCTAGGCTCTGATACCACCTTCTGTCGCAACCCCCGATCCCTTATCTGTCCCGGGAACGGGCGGACGCGAACTCAGAGTTTCGGTGGTATTAGTTGGTTAATTTGACAGCGGAATTTACATCAGGACCGTAGTTAGGAAATATTTATCAGAGTAAAACCACCATATTTAATATTAATAATAACATGGGCAAAATCCAAGATTCTTATTACAATACGTTTATAGGGATAAACCCTATTTTATTGAATTTAAAACATCGTCTTTTAGGTAACTTTTATAGCCACATTTTTCCCAAGCCTTCAGTGCTCTCCAGCTGGCTTTTTACTAATTGGCTGTCACATTGTGTTACCTGAAACGCGTTTTAAAAACATTTGTCAGTGGGAAATACTGGTGAGTGAATCCCAGTTTAATCAAGAAACATTTTATCAATTAAAACAGTATTGAGAGCCATCACATTGTTTATTTCTACACAATTACCCATTCAGTACTGTCAATCCTGACTTGTGGGTCATATTACACATTGGCTAACTCATTGTCCAATGGTAACGTACTGTCATCCCGACTTACTACTCGCAGTAGTACATTTTGTATACAAAACCCCAACATACCGGTAGTAATTGAAGAACTACAAAGACTCAATCACCGCTTATTCACATTGTAAAACAATTAAGGTTTTGTAAAATATTGCGAAAAGGTTAACAAAAATTGGATAAACTCACATTGCTATCTTAGACTTCGTGTAAGGGTTTCCTGGGAATAATCTATAATTTAAACAAATGTATATAGGTTAGTATCATAACCATTTGAAAATATTAATGATACCCTCCTCGAGACGGTATTCCAACAACAACGTCGGGCAGAACCACGACAGTTGTTACGGAACCCTAAATCAATCGGGCAGCGTATCTATTACGAAACTGGGGTTATAATACTTACAACGGGGCAGAACCTTGCTAATTAGGGGTATAATACTTGAATATTATGCCTATATCTTCAGAAATTCGCTTAAGAAAGAAAAGAAATGAACGAGGAATACTGAAAGCCGATGCCTGCTTATATAGTTGCTGAAACTGGGTCTCACGCGGCCCGCGTAGAAGATAAGCGGGGCTTACGCGGCCCGCGTCGTAGCCCGGGTAGGGTTTAGGTGATCCGGGTCATCGCCTAGACTCGCCACGATGTCGACACGTGTCTGCCTCTGGTGTCTATGCGTTGTTGATCTCGCGCGGCCCGCGTAAGTGTTAAGGTGAGCTTACGCGGCCCGCCTTAACTTAAAATTCCACCGGAATCAAGTTTAAGCCTTGATACCGCCCGCGTGAGTGTTGGGGTGGGTCTACGCGGCCCGCCTCAACTCAAAATTTCAATTTTATTTATTTTAAATACTATTTAATGTATTTCGGACTCGGTTTTCACATACGGGGTGTATTTAAAGACATAATGGGACATTTTTTTAAAATATAATGAGGTGTCGGATATATTATGTGGGTTTCGGTTTTGTTGAGGGTTGTTACACTGTGCATGGGGCTTTCATCTGTGTTCGAAAACTTTGATCAAAAAATGAAGTATACTGCCTAAATTCGAATTTCCTAGTAGTGAAACGCTGCTACGACTACAGGGTATTAACTGGATCACTGCTACCATATAATGTCAGATCGATTGAAACCGATTCGGTGGATGTTTAAGTGTTGCCCGTAATTGGGCTATACTTTGTCATTCGTCGTGAGGGTTTTGATCTCGTGAGTTATCGTAAATGTTGTATTAAGTTACTGACCTAGTTTCGTATGAATTGCTGTTTAAATTAGGTTATCAGGCTTATCAGTAGGCTAAACTCTGCCCATCTAAACTTGCAATGTGAGTCATTCTCTTTTTATCAAACTGTTTTACTAAACCTCAAATTATTTTCAAAGTTATAATTACAGTGATTAAGTCTTGGTTATCTTAAATCACTGGCAAGTGGGGTATTGTGCACACTACTAATTTCTCACAGTTAGGTTCACCAACCTAACAGTGATAATCATCACTACTTGGGTGAAAGGACCCAATAGTGGTATGACCATCGTCACCAGGGTGTGACACGGCGCCAGATAAAAATAAGATAGTAGCCATTGTAATCGCTCTTATGCTGTAATTTATAACTAATGTGTCGTTTTATATAACTTGAGTGACTCGCCAGTATATCCCCGCTGATAAAATATTTTTTTTTTAAATTTTATAACTTACTCCCCCTAAACACACGCAATATCTAAACTCTTTTTGGCTTAGGGAAATTTCTCCCCCTAAATTTTTGTTTTCATGGAGTAAGTTTTAAAAACACAAATTTAAGAACACAAACAGACTCCCACTTTAACCTGACAAAAGTTTTTCAATGTTAAAGTTTAAAATCATCATAACAATCACTGTAGTAAATAGTTTGTTACCAATTTTAACTTACTATTCACCTCAGCCACTTAGCAGGAACAACCACTGTTGAACACATCAACAGTCCTTCTAGGTCATCCTGCACATTCTCAACAACTCAGTTAGACTTGAGAACCCAAGCCCTGATAGTCTTGGGTTTTCCAAATTCATCCATTACAGGAACATCCATCCAGTATCCATCACACTTCAGTGGATCCTTGGGTAACTTTTTATCTTGATACTTTCTTCTCCCATAATCATACCATGAATTTTGAAAAAAATTTGGATGTTGTTGAACATTCGAGTTACTAAAACCCCTATGTCCATTTCTTTGTTGAAAATTTCGATTACCAGCAGTTTGGTATCGATATCGATATCCAAAATTTTTATTTTGACTTTGAAAACAATTTGATTTACCACTATATTGACTAAATTGTGGAGAAATACTTCTTGGTCTATCAAATCTTTTCGAAGTTGAGGGTTTTGATTGAGATTCAGGTTTCTTTGTCTGACAACTTGATTTTACATTATTGCTTGACCCAACCTCATCAGCTTTTTGTTTACCTTTCTTCAAAGGACAACAACTTGCCACATGCCCTTTGTTGTGACATTTAAAACAGGATCTTTTCTTATAAGTTTTCTTTTTGTTTGATCCCTTTTTAAATGTTTTGGCCTTTTTGTCTTCAGTATCCTCATCCACTTTATGAGGTGTACTGTTAGACCCAACAGATTATTTCAAAGAAACTGGACTATTTGGTAAGTCCACAGCTATCGGATCCACTACCTCTTGTGCAGTGGTTACAAAATCAATTAGCTCTTCTTCTTTTGGTAGAAAAGAGTAGTCTTGATTTCCAGAAGATGAAGCTTTAGTAAACCCCACCCCTGTTTTATCATTACTCCTTTTTAAACCTTTTTGAATTTGAGTCCTGACTAACAAAGAATTTCCAAAATTGTCTAACTTCCCCTGAAGTTCTACAATTTAGGCTTGTGCATCAGCCAATTCTGTGCACTTTTCAGAAAATTCATTAGTTTTATCCTTCACAGTTTCACGAGCCAAATCAATGATCTGTAACAGTTCATTGACTTTGCTTGTTAAACTGTTGATTTCTTGTTCATTTGATTTGAGTTTTGTAAAACAATCTGACTCTCGTTTAATCAAAAGAACATTTGACTCTTTTAACTTTTCTAATTCAGCTGACTGAATTTTGTTTTGCTCCGATAGTCTGTCAACTTTATCCTGTAGTTCAGTGCAATTAAGACATGTATGACTTACAGATTATGATGATACCTTCACCTCTGCTGTAAGTCCGTTCACATCCTTCAAGCCCTTTGAAACTTCTGCCTCAACCTTTTCAGCATTCTCCTTCTCTTCTACCTCAGCAGCTACTTCTCCTATCTTTACAGCTGCAAGCTCAGCCACCAATGCTCGATCACATGTATTCGATTGTGAAGACATCTGATAACGTTTTTCCAAAGCTTCCCACAGCTCTCTGGAAGTCTCATACTTCTTAAAAGTATGTTTAATGCCCTCAGGCAAGGACTTCTTAATTGCTGCTAAAGCTTTCTTCTCAGCATCAACCATAAGTTTCTCAGATTCATCCATCATCTCATAAGAAATCACCTTAACTCTTCCATCAACACGACGTGTGGGAGTAAAGTATCCATCTATCATACACGTCCACATTTGAGTATCTTCACTGTCACACCCCCAAAATCCACACGCAGAGTACCACCGCTCGGAGGCGTGACATGACCAGGATCAAGCCACCAATCATATTGAACATATAAGTAATAAGTAAAAGTAAATGTAATCCATCACAATACAATTGGTGCTAAATCAAAAGCATAGCATAGGCAGCGGAAGCATAGTTATGAACATCCAACACAAGTGTTTAGTTTAAAGAGTCATAATGTTTTCCAACAAAACATCCACGTCCGTGCCCACAACGACTGCGCCTCCCGTGCAAGCTCCAAGAGTACCTATGGTCCTGCAAGGCATGTAACAGAGAGTCAACAACTAGTTGAGCGAGTTCACAGTTGGTTATTCAGTTATAGAGTTCGTTTCGTAAATCAGTTGTTCGTTTTGTAAACCATGTTTCTTATTAATTCCCATCGCGGTCCTCCAGACATCTGTGCGAAGATTAGTGGCCGTATCGCGGCCTTTTCAGGCATCTGTGCGAAGATTTGTGGCCGTATCGCGGCCTTTTCAGGCATCTGTGCGAAGATTAGTGGGGGCTTCCCATGTGTTAGACTAGTCGTGTTTGTACGTGCCCTTCTTGATCCAAGGACCGTAGCGAGTGTGATTGTCCTACCCAAGGAGGACGAGCATGCGTTAAGGTTTGTTGTCCTACCCAAGGAGGACAAACGTATGTATTCTACCCAAGGAGAATACGCAGGATTAATATTGGCATCCTACCCATGGAGGATGGCGGTACATATCCTACTCAAGGAGGATATGTAGGTTCCATTTTTAATTTCTTAACCCATTCCCAAACCACCGGGGAATCCCATGCCTTGGCTGTGTGAACTCACCTTGGTTTGCTCGGTATGCTAAGTGTATGCTCGCAAGTAATCAATCACGTCCTAAAGTATGCACGTATGTGAAATCAGTTTGTGTTCAAGTTGTGCATGTATAAACATGTAGCACGTAATCACAATCATATACAAGATGGTTACACTTAACAGCAGTTAAATATTCCAGTTAACACTTAACAGAATTAACCCAAGTTACTGTGCAGATTAACTGTTCGGCGAAACACACATAATGGCGAAACATAACAGTTGGCGAAACACAATAGTTGGCGAAACACATTCAGTTTCGTCGTGGCCTTGTTTGGCGAAACAGGATTCTAATTCGTCGATGACTCTTGGCGAAACACATTCTGTTTCGCCGAGAGTCCTGTTTCGCCGGACAGTTCAGTTTCGCAGACATCAGTTACAGCAGATGCGAATAACACATAAACCCTAATCATTCTAGCAGCCGTCATCAATAACATAAATCATATGAAGATCAATGTGCATATCGAATCATCATAAATCAACCATCCAAGAATCATTGTCTAGCATAAACCCTAGTTTATGTGTATAGCATATCAAATAACATTCAACATCATCACATCAATCCCTATCAAGATACTAATGTAATCAGAATTAAGCCATATAAACAACATTCAGAACCGAGCATTCGATTGTGTCAAGTTTCGCATAACATTTATATATATCCTACTACATCATACATAATCGAAATCTATATCACCGTCATACTAGAATCGCAGCAGTAACACGCATCAATCATTTACACAAACATGAATCGAGATGGTACAGAATCAAGAAACCAATTAACATACACACGACTAACCGAGATAAGAGGAATACGAATCGATCTCTAAGGATATCTTCGAGAAGCTCCAACTGCCGTCACACAGGAGAGAAGGGTTCTAGGGTTTCGATTGTTTTGAGAGCAGATGTACTACTGAGGCTGTTATACGTTTAAAACCCGAAATAACAAGCTGGGCCCGAACTGGGCTTTGGCGAGACTGGGCTCGGCGAAACTGACCTGTTTCGTCGAGTGGATGGTTGGCGAAACAATCTGTTTCGTCGAGAGTGGTTATGGCGAAACAGATATTGTGTTTCGTCGAGTTGTTCAGGTCTCAAACAGTTTACAGTTAATCATGCAGTCAAGTACTTACACCTTATCACTCAAAAATCAAGATTATCATCTTAACTATAATTTAGTGTGCACAATTACCAGGTAAATAATTCGTGTAAGCAATAATCTAGACGGTCAACGTGCAATAAATGCGAATAAAGAATGTCGGAAATTCGAGTTGTCACATTATCCCCAACTTGAAAGAAATTTCGTCCCGAAATTTAGCATGCGGTTACTGAGGAAGCTAGTGGTGTGACGTTGTTTACCTGTATTGTATCGCGGCTCCCCGAGCAGGTTTGCGAAGATTACTGGTTTTCTTGGGGTGTCACATTATCCCCCCGTTGATTTGGAATTTCGTCCCGAAATTATGTATTGGTAGCTTCAGCCTCAGTAGTAGTTGCATTGGTTCCGAATAACTGGGGATATTTGAGTTCCATTTGATCTTCGCGCTCCCAGGTGAACTCTGGGCCGCGGCGGGAGTTCCAACGAACTCGTACAAGAGGGATTCTCGTGTTCTTGAGGACCTTAACATCCTGGTCCGTGATCTCAACTGGTTCCTCGACGAACTGCAACCGCTCGTCGATAGTGAGTTCCTTAAAAGGAACTATGTGGGTCTCATCTGACAGACACTTCTTCAGATTCGACACGTGAAAGACGTTGTGAACTGCACTGAGTTCAGCTGGTAAGTTCAATCTGTAGGCCACTTTACCTATTTTCTCTGTAACTTCGAAAGGTCCAACATATCGTGGATTTAGTTTGCCGCGTTTTCCAAAACGAACCACACCCTTCCAGGGTGAAACTTTGAGTAGCACTCGATCCCCAACTTGGAACTCGAGTGGTTTCCTGTCTAAATCAGCGTATGCTTTCTGACGGTCGCGTGCTGCCGCCATGCGTTGTCGTATTTGTGCAGTCTTTTCTGTAGTATCGACTACCATCTCTGGACCTGTGATTTGACTATATCCCACCTCTGCCCAACAGAGAGGTGACCGGCATTTACGCCCGTACAATGCCTCGAATGGAGCAGCTTTAATGCTGGTGTGGTAACTGTTGTTGTACGAAAATTCCACTAGTGGCAGATGTTTTTCCCAACCATTGCCAAAGTCAATTACGCACGCTCGAAGCATGTCTTCTAAAGTTTGAATAGTGCGCTCAGACTGCCCATCGGTCTGAGGATGATAAGCTGTGCTCATGTCTAAACGAGAGCCAAAAGATTTGTGCATTGCTTGCCACAGTTCTGAAGTAAAACGTGCGTCACGATCAGAGATAATAGAGGTGGGCACCTTGTGCCTCGAGACCACTTCTTTTAAGTAAATGTCTGCTAAGGTAGAGAACTTGTCTGTTTCTTTGATAGCCAAGAAGTGAGCAGACTTTGTGAGTCGATCCACGATCACCCAAATAGTATCATTTCCGCGCTGAGATCTAGGTAGGCCAGTAACAAAGTCCATGGAAATTTGCTCCCATTTCCATTGTGATATCTCAGGTTGTTGGAGTGGTCCTGACGGTTTCTGATATTCTGCCTTGACTCTCGCACAAGTCAAGCACTTGCTGACGTAAGTAGCTATGTGGGCCTTCATGCTAGGCCACCAATATGTAGTTTTGATATCGTGGTACATTTTATCTGAACCTGGATGTACCGAGTAGCGAGACTTATTAGCTTCATCCATTACAAGCTCGCGTAAGTTGCCATAAAGTGGGACCCAAGTGCGTCCTATTACGTAATAAGCACCATCTTCCTTCTGTTCTAAGCGTTGCCTTGAGCCGCGTAGGGCTTCAGCCCTGACATTTTCTGGTTTCAATGCTTCTAACTGAGCATCTCGTATCTGAGAAGGAAGACTAGACTGTATAGTGAGTTGTAAAGCTCGCACGCGCTTAGGCGCGGTGTCCTTTCGACTGAGGGCGTCAGCCACAACATTGGCTTTGCCTGGGTGGTACCTGATTGAACATTCGTAGTCATTTAACAGTTCAACCCCTCGTCACTGTCGCATATTCAGTTCTTTCTGTTTGAAGATATGTTCGAGGCTTCTGTGATCAATGTATATAGTGCACTTAGTGCCATACAAGTAATGTCGCCATATCTTGAGCGCAAAAACAACGGCTCCCAGCTCTGGGTCGTGTGTCGTGTAATTCCGTTCGTGAATCTTAGGTTGGCGCGAAGCATAAGCAATAACTTTATCCCTCTGCATCAATACACATCCAAGACCTTGGATAGATGCGTCGCAGTAGACTACGAAATCGTCTGTGCCTTCAGGCAATGAGAGGATAGGTGCGCTACGAAGTCTATCCTTTAAGTGCTGAAATGCTGTTTCCTGTGCATTACCCCAACGGTAAACAACACCTTTCTGTGTCAGTAGTGTAAGCGGCTGTGCGATCTTTGAGAAGTCTTTGATGAACCGTCTGTAATAACCTGCCAAACCCAAGAATTGGCGTATTTCAGTTGGTGTGCTAGGTGCAGGCCAGTTCTTGATCGAATCTACCTTGGATGGATCGACATGAATCCCATCCTTGTTTACCACGTGGCCTAAGAAGTGGACTTCACGAAGCCAGAAGTCGCATTTTGAAAACTTAGCGTATAGCTGTTCCGTTCGAAGAAGTTCCAAAATAAGTCGTAAATGCTGCTCGTGTTCCTCCTGACTTTTCGAATAAATCAGGATGTCGTCGATGAAAACAATGACGAACTTGTCGAGATAGGGTTTGCACACCCTGTTCATAAGATCCATAAATACGGCAGGCGCGTTCGTTAGCCCGAATGGCATGACCATAAACTCGTAGTGGCCGTAGCGAGTTCTAAATGCTGTTTTGGAGACGTCCTCATCCCGGACTCTCAGCTGATGGTACCCTGACCTTAAGTCTATCTTGGAGTAGTAGCTCAACCCTTGCAGCTGGTCGAATAAATCATCTATGCGCGGAAGAGGATAACGATTCTTGATCGTCACCTTGTTGAGTTCGCGGTAATCTATGCACAGACGAAAGGTACCGTCTTTCTTCTTCACAAATAATACTGGAGCTCCCCAGGGCGAAGAGCTAGGACGTATGAAACCCTTTTCCAAGAGTTCCTGCAATTGCTTAGACAGTTCTTCCAGTTCAGTTGGAGCTAAACGATAAGGTGCTCGAGCTATGGGTGCTGCTCCTGGAGCGAGCTCGATCTGAAATTCAACTTGACGATGAGGCGGTAACCCAGGTAACTCTTCAGGAAACACTTGAGGAAAATCGCGTACTACAGGAATATCCTCAATCTTTTTCTCTTTCTTCGATGTATCCGTAACGAGTGCTAAAACAGCTGCGTGGCCCTTTCGTAAACACTTCTGAGCCTTCAAGAAAGAAATGATGCCACTCACGACACCACTCTTGTCGCCTTGAACTTCGAGAGGTTCTTTACCAGAACGGGGAATACGAATGATCTTCTCCTTGCATAGGATCTCTGCTTGTTGTTGGGATAACCAATCCATACCAATGACGATGTCGTAACTATCGCAACGTTGAGGTCATTACTAGTATCACCCTGACCAATCACGAACACTCGACCCCTGGCACCATTGTCGTCGTTATTACCCCCGTTGTCTTCCCTAGTCCCCGTTTCCTTGGTTGTGGTTCTGATTCTGGTTCTGATTCAACGGTGGGCAGTGTCTTTTGAAGTGACCTTCAGCACCATCTGATAACATCCCTTGTTACCATGCTGTTGTCGCCGATTCTATAGATCTTGTGGCTGTTGTTGTTGGTTCTGGTTTGCAGGACGTGAGTTTCTACCATCTTTGGCTCCATGGCCAAGCTTGTCGCATCATTGACAATGAATTCGGTTGCGTCGCCCGCTGTGGTGCAAGTTACATCGTTTGCGCTTAGGGTGGTTTCCCTTGTATCCACCCTGCCCTTGAATACTAAATGTTGCTGATCAGGACTTTAGTTGTCATCGACCTTTCACTGCTGTGCCTGGGACGGAATTGTAGTCGAACCCTTGCTAGAGGTTCCATCCCACTTTCATCCATTGTTACTGAGGGTAGCAGAAGTAGTTGAAGTAGTAGTGGTAGTAGTATCGCTGATACGTTGAGGCAGCTTGTTCTGTCCCACTGCCTTGTCTGTGAGACGATGAGCAAGATGAGTAACATCTTGAATAGTAGCAAGATTAGCAGTCATCACATGGCTTTGAATTTCTGGTACTAAGCCTCTGAGGTACAGCTCAATGCTCTTGATAGGAGGATCCACCATAGTTGGGCACAAAATTGCCAGTTTGTTGGATCGTTTCGTGTACGCTTCTATCTCTGACCCCGTCATCTTCATGTTAAAGGACTCCACTTCCAACTTGTGGATGGCATCATAACTACTGTATTCACGTTTGATCAGTTCCTTAAAATCATTCCATGGGGTGGCATTAGCAGCCGCCAGCCCCAGCATCTGAACTTGCGCGTTCCACCAAGTTAACGCAGTGCCTTCGAGAGTATCAGTGGCATATTCCACCTTACGAGCCTCGGGTCATTCACACACTCGAAGACCGATTCGAGTTCCTCGAACTAATGGAGGAGTCCAACAGCTCCTTCAGTGTTGCTGAAAGTAGTAGGACGACAGTCCATAAAAGTCTTGTATGTGCATACAGGTGGCTGAGCGTGTTGACTTGTCGTGTACGTAAGAGTAATCAAAATTAAGCACTAGTGTTGAGTTACAAGAGTAGGATCTAAAAATCCTGGAGTAAGTGGTGATGGCAGGTTACACCTCCTGCCTGGGCAGCTGCGAGTGCTGCAGTAACCTGTTCAGTGATCGAAGCCGCCAACTGGGCTTGAGTTAGGTTAGCGCGTCCACACATGATCTTGACATCAGGGAGAACATGTGGGTGAGAGGTTCGCGAATAGTGCGAAGAGAGTGAGCACACAAGTATTCTCAAGCAATAACGTATAGTAAGTTCAGTAATCTAGGCATACCGCGAGCAAAGTTCTATGTAATTCTAGCAAGTAGGTAAGGTAACATGAATAGTAGTACCTATGATGTTGAGCCTTGCACGTGGAGCGAGGCGTCGTTGTGGATCGTTGAGAGCACTGTTCTGGTTATAGTCTGGTTTTAACAAAATCGTTTTTCCTTTATTAAAACCGAGTTCTCTATAACCAATGGCTCTGATACCAATCTGTCACACCCCCAAAATCCACACGCGGAGTACCACCGCTCGGAGGCGTGACATGACCAGGATCAAGCCACCAATCATATTGAACATATAAGTAATAAGTAAAAGTAAATGTAATCCATCACAATACAATTGGTGCTAAATCAAAAGCATAGCATAGGCAGCGGAAGCATAGTTATGAACATCCAACACAAGTGTTTAGTTTAAAGAGTCATAATGTTTTCCAACAAAACATCCACGTCCGTGCCCACAACGACTGCGCCTCCCGTGCAAGCTCCAAGAGTACCTATGGTCCTGCAAGGCATGTAACAGAGAGTCAACAACTAGTTGAGCGAGTTCACAGTTGGTTATTCAGTTATAGAGTTCGTTTCGTAAATCAGTTGTTCGTTTTGTAAACCATGTTTCTTATTAATTCCCATCGCGGTCCTCCAGACATCTGTGCGAAGATTAGTGGCCGTATCGCGGCCTTTTCAGACATCTGTGCGAAGATTTGTGGCCGTATCGCGGCCTTTTCAGGCATCTGTGCGAAGATTAGTGGGGGCTTCCCATGTGTTAGACTAGTCGTGTTTGTACGTGCCCTTCTTGATCCAAGGACCGTAGCGAGTGTGATTGTCCTACCCAAGGAGGACGAGCATGCGTTAAGGTTTGTTGTCCTACCCAAGGAGGACGAACGTATGTATTCTACCCAAGGAGAATACGCAGGATTAATATTGGCATCCTACCCATGGAGGATGGCGGTACATATCCTACTCAAGGAGGATATGTAGGTTCCATTTTTAATTTCTTAACCCATTCCCAAACCACCGGGGAATCCCATGCCTTGGCTGTGTGAACTCACCTTGGTTTGCTCGGTATGCTAAGTGTATGCTCGCAAGTAATCAATCACGTCCTAAAGTATGCACGTATGTGAAATCAGTTTGTGTTCAAGTTGTGCATGTATAAACATGTAGCACGTAATCACAATCATATACAAGATGGTTACACTTAACAGCAGTTAAATATTCCAGTTAACACTTAACAGAATTAACCCAAGTTACTGTGCAGATTAACTGTTCGGCGAAACACACATAATGGCGAAACATAACAGTTGGCGAAACACAATAGTTGGCGAAACACATTCAGTTTCGTCGTGGCCTTCTTTGGCGAAACAGGATTCTAATTCGTCGATGACTCTTGGCGAAACACATTCTGTTTCGCCGAGAGTCCTGTTTCGCCGGACAGTTCAGTTTCGCAGACATCAGTTACAGCAGATGCGAATAACACATAAACCCTAATCATTCTAGCAGCCGTCATCAATAACAGAAATCATATGAAGATCAATGTGCATATCGAATCATCATAAATCAACCATCCAAGAATCATTGTCTAGCATAAACCCTAGTTTATGTGTATAGCATATCAAATAACATACAACATCATCACATCAATCCCTATCAAGATACTAATGTAATCAGAATTAAGCCATATAAACAACATTCAGAACCGAGCATTCGATTGTGTCAAGTTTCGCATAACATTTATATATATCCTACTACATCATACATAATCGAAATCTATATCACCGTCATACTAGAATCGCAGCAGTAACACGCATCAATCATTTACACAAACATGAATCGAGATGGTACAGAATCAAGAAACCAATTAACATACACACGACTAACCGAGATAAGAGGAATACGAATCGATCTCTAAGGATATCTTCGAGAAGCTCCAACTGCCGTCACACAGGAGAGAAGGGTTCTAGGGTTTCGATTGTTTTGAGAGCAGATGTACTACTGAGGCTGTTATACGTTTAAAACCCGAAATAACAAGCTGGGCCCGAACTGGGCTTTGGCGAGACTGGGCTCGGCGAAACTGACCTGTTTCGTCGAGTGGATGGTTGGCGAAACAATCTGTTTCGTCGAGAGTGGTTATGGCGAAACAGATATTGTGTTTCGTCGAGTTGTTCAGGTCTCAAACAGTTTACAGTTAATCATGCAGTCAAGTACTTACACCTTATCACTCAAAAATCAAGATTATCATCTTAACTATAATTTAGTGTGCACAATTACCAGGTAAATAATTCGTGTAAGCAATAATCTAGACGGTCAACGTGCAATAAATGCGAATAAAGAATGTCGGAAATTCGAGTTGTCACATTATCCCCAACTTGAAAGAAATTTCGTCCTGAAATTTAGCATGCGGTTACTGAGGAAGCTAGTGGTGTGACGTTGTTTACCTGTATTGTATCGCGGCTCCCCGAGCAGGTTTGCGAAGATTACTGGTTTTCTTGGGGTGTCACATTCACTTTTCATAAACAACTCAAACTTCTCTTTCCAGTCAGCATATTCATTGACGTTTGTAAGCTTTGGCCAATTCTTAACAGTCTCCTTTCCATTGTTCATCTTAGCCATCACGCAGCGTAAGAGTTTAAATGAATTTTGATAACCTGTGTCAGAATCCAAATCTAACTCCTATACTGGTCCTTTTCAAGCTTTTACCGTAAGCGAACTGATAAAACCGTACAAAACCCTTTTTTTTTTTAAATCGGTTTTTACCAAATTATACCGTTAGATTCGTCTCGAAATTACGATTCCAATGATATATAATGTCAAAAACCTATTTCCGGATTTTCCAGAGTTTTTATTTTTATTTTTATTTTTATTTTTTTTACCCTAAAAATCCAAGGATTCCAACGGTACAAATGGTTTCCTGAGTTGAGTTACGGATGATTTTCTAATCGCGAAACTGTGAGAATTTTCTTACGCAAGTCAACAAAACTTCCACCTTGTCCGAAATGATCAGAAAAGGTCCGAAATGATTCGAAATGGTCTTAAATCCGAAATGATAATCCGAAATGGTCAGAAGTGATCCGAAATAAGCACCTTCTGGTCTGAAATGAATTAATCAGATCCGAAATGAGTCCCTCTGATCCGTAATGATCCGTAATCCTTTTGACTGGTCCGAAATACAACTTAAACTGGTCCGAAATGAGTTCTTTTGATCCGAAATCCAAGACTTCTAATCCGAAATGCAAGTCTTCAACTTCGAAATGATCCGAAATCAACTCAAACTGGTCCGTAATGCAAATGTTTGATCCGAAATGCAAGTCTTCAACTTCGAAATGATCCGAAATCAACTCAAACTGGTCCGTAATGCAAATGTTTGATCCGAAATGCAAGCCTGAGTGTCCGAAATACAAGTCTGTGAATCCAAAATGATCCGAAATGCTTGTTTCTTGATCCAAAAACCAAGTTATCAATCCGAAATGGATCCGAAATGCTTGATTTTGATCCAAAATCCTTGTGACTAATCCGAAACAGCTTCCAAACTCGTCCAAAAATCCAATTTTTCTGCAGAAACGATTCTGAACCAAGCCAATCGAGAGCCAAAAGCTCTGATACCAATTGTAGGTCCCGTGAGCCGTGCGGATCGTAACAGAATCGTCGATCTAACCTAGAGTTCGGAATCCTCTAGATTAGATTTCACAGAAAATGCGTAGAAAACAGAAACAGGAACACGATACACTTTCAATCCGGTCTTCTATTGATTATCCAACACGAAGTTTACACTCAATTCAAGACCCACAAGAAATCTCCTAGCCACTCTCTATAGATTTCTCTAAATGTCTCCAATGTCTCTCAAGTGTTTCTACAATGTCCAACCTAAACCCTTATGCCAAGCCTTGTTTATATAGGACAAGGTTTGCACATGGGCTTTGGTCTGGGCCAGGCCATTGTTATTTCATCTGAAGTTTTGGGTCTTTATACTGTTATTTCATCTGGGGATATCCTGGCTGTCCTTCTATTCAGAACTAAAATTGTACATGACCCCAGGAAAGAAAGTCATTTGGATTTAGCTCATTTCTATTTGAATGTCTGTATGTTGTCCCGATACACACAATTTTGATTTGATTCTGAAATCTTCTCTGAAAAAAGTCGTGTACCTCCTCTGCTGCATCCAGACATATGCTGACCTGGAGGTGCTAGGCAACAACAGCTTCTGCTGCATCCATATACATGTTGACCTAGCTGTACGTTGTCGCACTATAGATCTAATACACCCGAAAGAGGCCCTCAAGTGCCCAAAAGAAACCCAAGAAACCTATATCAAACTGAGGAAAACTCATTTGATCTGTATATTATACCATCTCTGCTAAAGATCTATTCTGTTCTCTTCTCAACCTATTCCCAGTTAAGATTTCAGAAATCTGGATTGGACTTGTGAAATATGTGGTAGGGAAGATACTTGCATGATAGAGTGTGTTGTTTATATTTCCAGGATTTGATTAGTATTTATTTGGGTGTTCATTGTTAAGCAATCAAAACATGATAAAACAGATTATATGCAGACCTAGGCACTGTCAGGATATCTTAAAGGATGACATCAGTATACTCACCTACTACGATGAATCTCTGTGCATACCTTGATCGCGAGGGTATATCCTGAAGTGGGACACACTAATATATCAGAATTAATATTACCTTAACGTATCATACGGTAATAGTACTTGAAATGTTCATGCATTTTGTTTAGGTGGACGAACATACTGGTAATCGTCTTGAACTGCTTTTCACGAAAAATTACATAAAGAATTAACTTGGTGTGAAACAGTTTGATTGTGCTGATATGATCTTCTTGCACATGATACTCACAAAATGAAGTATTGTAAATATTTTTGAATTTAGTTTAGTTTGTTTAGTTTGTTTTTAAAAATATCAAAAATACCAAAAATATTTTCTTTTTAAAAGACTTCCATTTTGAACTGACAGGTAGTTGTTTTTGCATGATAAGATAAAATATTGGTTTATCTTTAAATGTGAAAAAGGCTAATGGTTTTTCGAGATACTTGCTTGTGTTTCTAAACAGATTGATGCGGTTATCAAAATGAAGTGCAGAATACAAGTAAAGTGCGGATTGAAAGTGTATCGTGTTCTTGATTTTGTTTCTACACATTTTCTGTGAAATCTAATCTAGAGGATTCCGCACTCTAGGTTGGATCGACGATTCTGTTACGATCCGCACGGCTCACGGGACCTACATGATTTATTCGATCAACTCCAAGGTTCAAGCTTTTATTCAAAGATCGATCTTTGATCTGGGTACCATCAGCTAAGGATACAAGAGGAGAGTATCCCGAAGACAGCCTTCAGAACTCGTTATGGACACTACGAGTTCCTAGTTATGCCGTTTGGGTTGACAAACGCGCCTGCTGTTTTTATGGACCTAATGAACCGAGTCTGCAAGCCGTATCTCGATAAGTTCGTGATTGTATTCATCGAAGACATTTTGATTTATTCAAAGACTAAGGCTGAACACGAACAGCACTTAAGAGCTATTTTGGAGTTGCTGAAAAAAGAACAGTTGTATGCCAAATTCTCAAAGTGCGAGTTTTGGCTACGCGAAGTCCAGTTTCTTGGACACGTGGTTAATGGAAATGGAATCCATGTTGATCCCACAAAGATCGAGGCGATAAAGAGCTAGGAGACTCCAAAGACGCCGACCGAGATTCGCCAGTTCTTAGGTTTGGCTGGCTATTATCGAAGGTTCATTGATGATTTTTCAAAAATCGCTCAACCACTGACACTCCTCACGCAGAAAGATAAGAAGTTTGATTGGGGAATCAAACAGGAAGAAGCATTTCAGCTATTAAAAGACAAGCTCTGCAATGCGACAATCTTAGCACTACCAGAGGGTACAGATGATTTTGTGGTATATTGCGATGTTTCGCGTCAAGGATTGGGCTGCGTGTTGATGCAACACCAGAAAGTTATAGCTTACGCATCGCGCCAGCTGAAGGTACATGAAAAGAATTATACCACACACGATTTAGAACTAGGCGCAGTGGTATGTGCGCTGAAAATCTGGAGACATTATTTGTATGGTACAAAGTGTACAATCTTCACAGATCATAAAAGCCTGCAGCACATATTCGACCAGAAAGATCTGAATATGAGACAAAGACGTTGGGTCGAATTGTTGAACGATTACGACTGCGAGATAAAGTATCATCCAGGGAAGGCGAATGTGGTCGCCGATGCCCTAAGTCGAAAAGAAAGGATCAAGCCCATAAGGGTTAGGGCTTTAGAAATGATTATCCAAACAGATCTTTCTCTGCGCATTCGTGCCGCGCAGAAAGAAGCTCTTAAGGAAAGAAACCTTGAAGAAGAATATCTCCGTGGGATGGAGAAGAAATTAGTATCAAACGAGGAAGGAACGTTATGTTTTATGAAAAGGATTTGGGTTCCTCTATTTGGTGGTTTGAGAAAAGTTATTTTTGATGAGGCACACAAATCACGGTACTCTATTCATCCCGGTGCGGATAAGATGTACCAGGATCTTAAGGATTATTATTGGTGGCCCAGGATGAAGGGCGACGTTGCTGTTTATGTTAGCAAATGTTTGACGTGTGCCAAGGTGAAAGCTGAATACCAGAAGCCTTCGGGACTTCTCCAACAACCTGAAATTCCCAAGTGGAAATGGGAACAGATTTCAATGGATTTTATAACGAAGTTGCCAAGGACGCCCAGGGGTCATGATACTATTTGGGTGATAGTTGACCGCCTAACAAAGTCCGCACATTTCTTGCCAATCAAAGAAAAGGACAACACGAGTAAACTTGCGGAAATATACATGCGAGAAATTGTTGCACGTCATGGAGTGCCTCTCTCGATCATCTCTGATAGAGATGGGAGATTTGTATCAAGGATTTGGCAATCCTTCCAAGAAGCTTTTGGCTCACAATTAAATCTGAGCATTGCGTTTCATCCGCAAACTGATGGCCAAAGTGAAAGAACTATTCAGACACTGGAGGATATGCTGAGAGCATGTGTAATGGATCTTGGTGGTAGCTGGGATAAACATTTACCATTGGCCGGATTTTCATACAACAACAGCTACCACACCAGTATTGGAGCCATGCCATTTGAAGCTCTTTACGGACGCAAGTGTCGATCACCCCTATGCTGGGCTGATGCAGGTGATAGGCGGCTTGTTGGTCCCGAAATTGTCCAAGAAACAACGGACAAGATTGCGCAAATTCGAAAACGCATCGAAGCAGCTCGCGAAAGACAGAAAGCCTATGCAGATCCAAACCGGAAACATTTGGAATTCCAAGTTAGAGATATGGTTTTATTGAAAGTTTCACCCTGGAAGGGTGTGGCACGTTTCGGAAAGCGTGGGAAGTTGAATCCGCGTTACATTGGCCCTTTCAGAATCCTGCAAAGGATTGGGCTTGTAGCCTACAAGTTGGACCTACCTGCTGAACTCCATGGTGTTCACGATACATTCCATGTATCCAATTTGAGAAAAAGTCCAACACAAGATACAGTGATCATTCCTGCTGACGAAGTTCATATCGACGACACGCTCCACTTCACTGAAGAACCTGTTGAGGTCACGGATTGGAAAGTTAACAAAACTCGCAGGAGCAGTGTCAAACACGTCAAAGTTCGTTGGAATGCAAAACATGGGCCTGAATTCATGTGGGAGCGTGAGGATCGAATGAAGGAGAAGTACCCCCATTTATTTCCAAAGACCCCTGCAAATAGAAGCAGAACTTAAATTTCGGGACGAAATTTCTTTAACGGGGGGAGAATGTGACAACCCTCACCAAACCAGGTATCCGTACGAATTAATTAACATTTAATTACTGCTTAATTACTGTGCTTGCTTACAACTGTGATTAAACTGCTTACTGATTTCTGATACATACGTACTCATGCATCACATCTTATACTGTCACTCTATTATTTACACACAAACCTTAGTGACAACCTTGATGCACAAAAGCACAGTGAGCACACTATACGGGATACCCAGTAAACATGCTGACATAGCAAGCATCAGACAGTTACTGTCTCTAAGGCCAGTATGAGCCGGGAATAGATTACTACACTAGTAGGGAGTGTAGGGAGGTGAGGAATGTAGAACTGCGTCACTAGGTGATTGTTATAGTGACCGGATGTGCCTAAAACGTACTCTGAGTACAAAATTCAGCACTTTAAATAATAATTCAGCATTTATTTAACTAATAAAGTGCCAAAATATGAGAAAAATATTACTAGGCACTTTCCAAAGTGTCGGGAATAAATTGTGTCACTAAAAATAATATTAACGACACTTTAAATATTTATTTAGCACATTAACGGATTAATATCCAACCGAACAACCGGACTTTACCCGGGACACTAAAAAATATTGACATGACACTGTTTCTCTTTTTCTGAGCTAGTTAGGGTCCCCGAGTACCCTAACACCCGTTATTATACACTACACTCTAGTAACTAAATTAAAGTTCCTAATTTACAACTAAACACTAACTTAATAGTTGAAATCAAACCATACTGCACATCCTCATTACAACCGATCTAATTTTTCCTCCTAGGGAACACCCACCACACATAATATTTTATTTGAAGTTGTATAATATCTTGGCTACACATAAACCTTTGGATAATTAGAATAGTAGGTTATTAAATATGACCTAAGGGACTAAACTTTCATTTACTTCAACATCACAAAAAAAAAAAAGAATCTCATCTCTTTTCCCCTTTGCTTACTCTCGGCCGAGAGCCACAACACACCCATCATCATCATTCAATTTCATTTTGCAATTCTATTTACATTCAAAGGAGAAGGATCACATACGAGGAGACCCGGTGCTTGCGGATTGCCAAGGACCTCCCCACAACGCTATTAACCGCCTATTTTTCGTCTAGTTTCTTCCCTAGCCACGAGCTAGTAGTAAGTGACTCTAAACACCTTCTTAAGCTTGTTTAAAATGGTTATTAAGATATTTGTCGGATGAAAATTTTAAACACTAAAGATCACCAAATAAAAGTCTTGTAAGTTGATGAACAAAGTGGTTAAAGAATGAATATTGGTGTAAAACTTATGAAACTAGTTTTGGTATGATTAATTTATGTCGTTGATGATAGTAGTAAAAATATTTCGTCATCTAACCGGGCTAGGTCATGTTCATGGAACATGAACTAGTGTATGTTAAAGTGTGAAAGTGGTTAGATGAAGAACACTAACCATGAACTTGTGTAAAAGTGATTCTTTTTGTAAAAAGGAGTTCTAAACTAGTAGATCTACGGATCTACAAGTGGTATTTTCGAAGGACCAAGTGTAAAATGAAATCATAATTTTAAAGACGGATCTTTCCTAAACAAAGGTGATTTTTGTAAACACACAAGTGTGTAGACACTTGTGTGACAAAAAGTTTTAACAAAGAATTGTTTTTGTAATATTTGACAAGAAGATGTACGAATGCATTTTCTGAAAGAACAAGATTCGTGAGAAACCGATTTTATTTATAGAAAGATCTACTAAAATATGGGGAAAGTTACTACGTATTTTACACAAACCACAAGTTCATGTGTTTTGCGATTTATATTTATTTTGACTATTTTGATGATGAAACTTTGTTAATTGATGTTGGGAACATTGTTGATTTGAAATTTTAAGAGAAAATGATACGCTTATAAGCGTGGCCACCTCCAGTTACAGAGGAAACTCTGGCGAAATTTTTCCAAAAATCTAACACTTGTAAATATTTTTATCACAAGTGTTATGGATATATTTTTTTAACTTGTTTTCCCATATAACTTTCGCCACGATTTTTATTACGAAACTTCCAAGTGTCGGAGGTGGGATTTTCACAAAATAAAACTTGCTAAAATATATATTTAGAATATATATTTTCATATCAACACTTGTGTAAATTTTTGTGATTATTTTGTGAACTAAGTAAATATTATCTTTAGGGTAAAAATAATATTACCAAATATTAACGACTCCAAAATAATGCGAACGCCTTCACAATAAATATTTAAGTTACACCGGTATTATTAATACCACCCGAACCTTACAACGTAACTTACGTATTTTCAGAAAATACTCATAAGTGTGTATTTCGTTAGAAGTGTTATATTGGGTAAAATTATATGGAATAAAATATAATATTTTTGGGAAAAATATTTATATTTTTGGAGATAGAATTTAAATATATTTTAAGTGAGACTTAATAATATATTTTGGATTTACAAGAAAACGCACATGTATCAAAACCCCCATCCTTGGGAAGGAATATATTTATCAAATAAATTACGAAGTGTAAACACGAAATAGTTACCTAACTATTTCCCAAAGACATTAAACCTTAAACTAAGGCACGGCCGTCCGTTTAATAGAAGTTAGTACGTGTAGGTCGTCGCACAGCAGATTTTCTAGGAGATATTTTTTAGAGACGCACTTCGGTGAGTTCATGTCCCCCTTTTCTCTTAGCTGTTTTCAGTTTTACAACTTCGGGGGTGAAATACATGTTACATACTGATTACAAACGTTTTATACACGGTATGATTAGCTAAGGAACCTACTACTAGATCACGTGAATGGATAGGCTATTATCGTAAGACCATTAATCCTTGTATAAGGACCGAGAGGCATGAGTGATAGATCTATCGGGTGTTGCGAGCCCCACACATGGGCCAGCGTACGGCTGCATGTGGTGACTATGTCGTTCCGCCGGAAGGACCAGTATGAAATACGCGTTACAGGTTTGAGTGCTTCCTAGTCCATGTCACTTATTAATGTATTAGCTACACATTAATCGATTTCTTTTTCCTTATTTGCTACATACCAGGATTTTTATACTCACAAAGGTTTTACATACTCACTACACATGAACTCACTCAACAATTTTTGTTGATTTTTCCAACTTACATGTATTTCAGGGAACTAAGGATCTGGCACGGTATGCTACGTTTTCACGTTGCGTTAGAGTTATGGGATCATCCAAGTTTAGGGGTTGTGGCTTTTACCTGGACGAGTCACAGTTCTTAAACTACGTCTATTTTAAGTTTATGGTTGTGTCTTTCAAACAGTGTTTTTATGTTATCAGGTTGTAATTTCCGTTGCATGTGTCAACGCCTTAAGACAATGTTGTGGTATTCTACTTTTCAAACTTAAATTAATGGATGATCCGCATGGTTTTATTTGCATATAGCTTTGTTGTGATTAAGCTATGGTATTAAGAAGTCACACCAAATAAACCCACGCTTCAGCAAAGCCAGGGTGTGACAGCTTGGTATCAGAGCTCTGATCATAGCGAACTAGGATTCTTTCTCGAGTCTAGACTATGATCACTAGGGCTCTCACGAAAACAATTTTACATTGCATACCACCTAAGTCCAGATCCAAAACGTTTTTACAAACAAATGTTGAGCACATTTTATTTGTTAGTTATAGGCTCAGTATGGGAGGCTGAGGCTCAGTCTGGGAGGCTGAGGCTCGGTCTGGGAGGCTGAGGCTCGGTCTGGGAGGCTGAGGAAGTAGGCTAGTGGGACTAGGAAGAACAGTCCGAAAGGCTGGGAAGGTAGTTTGAGAGACTAGGAGATTCAGTCTGGGAGGCTAGTGGGACTAGGAGAACTATATGATTGCTTATTGGTGACTAACATGTTTATATGATTATATGATTGATTATTGTACGTATGTGTGTTTGTGTTACAAACGTCGTGCCTTCATCAGATACTGGAGAGTCGGACACTACAGATCCCACGGCCATAGTATCAGGCGACATAGTTTCATCGGAGCACGAGGTTTACTCTTCCGATATGACCAGCACAGATGAGGACGACTTTCAACCCTTTTCTCTACCTGATGTCGTAGCAGAGCCTGCTGATGGCCATCTTGTTAGGGATTTACCACTCGCGGTGATCCCTGCTCCTGTGCCCCTTGCCGCTTATCCCGTTGTTGATACCCCCCCCTGACGTTGTCTCTGACGACGATGTCAATCTATTAGAGGAGGACCCACTTGAGGGCGAGGCCCTATTGTTGCTGGTGATAGCCTACTGCTTGCTGACGCTCCTGAAGAGGAGGCTCATACCCATTCCCCTGTCCCAGACTCATTTGAGTCTGTGACGTCCGCATCTTTGCGACACCGGGAGTGCAGCACCACACACACGATGCCGACCCTGATATGGCATCATCAGCTTCACCAGTTCTCGCACACAGCTTTGAGTTCGACCCTGAAATGCCACCCTGGGAGGAGCTTGATCGCAAACTAGCAAATTGTGACCTCATTGGACCTGCCAATGAAGACCTTTTCAATTACCCTATTGAATCACAACTTCCAGTTAATTTGGAACCTGCTATCCCAGATCCCATTATCAACCACCAACTTCTACTCGGAGAGCTGGAGGAATGGTGGACAAGTGATTGGCAATTTCAGAACCTCTTAAATAACCCTAATACCTTTTTCCCTCAGTTTGACCCAGAGCCTACACCGAACCCACCAATGAGCACTGAAAACCTGGCTGAACTCCGCCATTATGGCGAGGAGCTGATGGACGCAGGAAACAGAATCCGGGAAGTGGGGGAGAGGATATCATGGAAATATGACGAGAGGGAACATCGTTTCTGAAGTGCCAGCTGACGGGGATCGTATGTGGTTGTGTGCTTATGTGTTTAATAATAATAAAATAATAATAACTATTAATAAAAAAATATAATCATGTAAAATAACTTAAAATAAAACTTTTGTGAAATAACTGGTGTGTATGGATGCATACTAATATATAAAAAGATCAACGTCGCAAAGTCGACAATTTTGGCTATACGTGTTGACATGATTATGTGTGATTGTTTTATTATGACTAATTATTAATTATTTTATGCCAATAATTTATATATTGATAATTATCAGATGGAACACGCCGTCAATGAGCCAGTTAACGAAGTTAACCAATCTGAACAAAATCATGAAGGTCAATTTCTTAATAGGCAAGATATAGAGAACATCGTTGCCCAGGGAATAGCCAATGCTATTCCAGCAATCCTTGCTACTGCCCGAAATCCAGTTGAACCTCAACCAATTAATCCCAGCAAACGTACTCACGGAGACAATTTCAGCAATAGTGTAAATGGAGGCGGCAACAATAATAATAATGATGATGTAATGCAAGCCCCATTTCTTAAGAGAATGAAAGCTGCAACGCCTGGTTGCACTTACAAGGAATTTCTTGCCAGTAAACCAATCGAATTTGCAGGCAATGAAGGGGTGACTGCTGCACTGCATTGGTTAGAGAAAACTGAAGCAGTAATTAAAATAAGTAAATGTGCCGAGGAAGACAAGGTCATGTACGCGTCGAATCTTTTCAAAGAAGGGGCACTCGAATGGTGGAACACCGTACTACAAGCCAAGGGAAGTGATGTGGCTTATGCCATGAATTGGGAAGAATTTAAGAGTCTAGTAGAAAGAAAATTCTGTCACGAATATGAAAAGGAACAAATGACAAATAAGTTCATGAACCACCGGATGGTGGATGTAGACAGTCGAGGGTATACTTAAATATTCTTCGAGTATGCTAGAGTTGTACCAACCCGGGCTTCGCCAGAACCGGTACTTATTTCTCGCTATATTTGGGGTTTAATAAGAGAAATCCGTGATATCGTTAAAGCTGCGAGACCTCGCACAATTGACGATGCAATGGAATTAGCCAACACTTTGACAGACGGACTGGTGCGTACGCGAGACGAAAATAGAAAGAAGGAAGTAGCCCAAAAGATTACCCAAGGATTCCGAGTGGGTAATAGTAGTAACTTCAAGAAAAAGGGGAACCGGGCAATCCTCCACTGCTCCATTTTGCAGTACCTGTAAAAGAAAGCATTTTGGAAAATGCAAAGGGTATTGCAATTTTTGCAAAATTCCAGGGCATCAAGTAGAAGACTGCAGAAGGAAGAAATCCACAATTTGCTTCAACTGTTGAGAAGTTGGACCTTTTAGACTAGACTGCCCTAAACTGGTCAAACCAGCTGACAACAAAGCTAAACCTGCAGAAGGAACTACCAAGAAAAACGCAAGAGCCTTTCAGTTGACTACCCAAGAAGCAGAACTCATCCCAGATGTGATAGCTGGTACGTTCCTAGTTCACGACGTTTATGCAAAAGTATTATTTGACTCTGGTGCAAACCAAAGTTTTATAAATAGTTCAATCTGTCAAGCTCTTAACTTACCCTTAACCAACCTTAGACAAATTTTGACGGTAGAAATGGCAGATGGGAATTCTGTTAACATAGATAAGGTTTTGCAAAAAGGAAAGATAGAACTCTTAGGCCATAAATTTTCTACAAACCTGTTACCTATGAATTTAGCCAGATTCGATGTTGTATTAGGAATGGATTGGTTAGTAGCCAACCATGCTCGAATCCTCTGTGATAAGAATTCCATAGAAATTCATACTCCTACAGGAGAAGTAGTGGTGATTACAGGAGATAAGCCACGTAGGCCAATGAAATTCATTTCAGTAATGAAAATGGCCAATTATTCAAGAAAACAAGGAATAGTGTATATGATTTCGGTAATCATTAGCACTAAAGGTAAGGAACTTAAGGAAATTCCAGTAGTATCAGAATACCCGGAGGTATTCCCAGAAGAACTACCTGGATTACCACCCGATAGGGAAGTAGAATTTAGAATTCATCTAATCCCTGGAACTACACCGATAGCCAAGGCACCCTATCGGTTACCACCCACCGAAATGTTAGAATTGAAAAAGCAATTAGATGAATTGCTCAGTAAAGGATTCATACAACCTAGTTCATCCCCTTGGGGAGCTCCAGTGTTATTTGTGAAAAAGAAAAATGGGTCGATGCGAATGTATATCGATTATAGGGAATTGAATAAGGTTACGATTAAGAATCGATACCCATTACCTAGGATTGATGATCTTTTTGATCAACTTCAGGTAGCTAGATATTTTTCTAAGATAGATTTACGCTCCGGATACCATCAGTTGAACGTACAAGAAGAAGACATACCTAAAACTGCTTTCAGAACTAGGTATGGTCATTACGAGTTTACAGTCATGCCCTTTGGATTAACAAATGCTCCTGCAGCATTTATGGACATGATGAATAGGATCTGTAAACCGTATTTGGGAAAATTTGTAATTGTCTTTATCGACGATATACTTATTTATTCCAAAAGTCAGGACGAGCATTGTGAACACTTGCATGCACTCTTAACTTTGTTAAGAAAAGAGACGCTTTACGCCAAATTCTCGAAGTGTGAATTTTAGCTACAAGAGGTACAATTTTTAGGACACATGGTGGATCACGAAGGTATTCACGTAGATCCCTCCAAAATAGAAGCAATCACCAAGTGGAAGGTCCCGCAATCAGCTATGGAAGTTAGAAGTTTTCTAGGGTTAGCCGGATACTATAGACGGTTTATTAAGGATTTTTCCAAAATAGCTGTGCCATTAACTAAGCTAACCTGTAAAGCAGTAAAGTTTGAATGGGGATCTAGACAAGAAGAAGCTTTTAAGATGTTAAATCAAAGGTTAACAAACGCCCCAATTCTTGCCTTACTAGAAGGGACAGAAGATTTTGAAGTTTATTGTGATGCTTCTAAACTAGGATTAGGATGTGTGTTGATGCAACGCAAGAAGGTAATTGTGACAACCCTCAAAAATTACATGTAATCCGTACAATTTATTAAATGATAATTAAAGTGCTTGATGACTGTGCTGAATCATTTAACTGCTCTCTGATTTCTGTGTTATACTTACATGTGCGTGTTAGCATACTAATAGTATACAGAAAAGTTACTAAAAAGTCCGGTATGTTTTCCTATGTGTTAGGAATAAATTGCGTTACAAAAATATATAAATAAGACGCCTTACGGAACAATTAAACAATTTAACGGAACAGTGTCCGACCGAACAACCGGACATTACCCGGGACACTAAATTTTTGTCATGGACATTGTTTTACTATTTCTGGCTAGTCATGATCCCCGTTTGTCATAACACCCATTGAAAACCTAATAACTAGTAGATACCATCACATTACTTGGATTCTAACTAGTAATTGCACTTTGGTTGAAATTTTGCAAACAAGACCCCCCCCCCCCCCCAACCGAATTTTTGGTCCATGTGGACCCACCAAATATACTTGCCATACTTCCTATCTTCCCATAGATTATATTTCAATTCTTTATTAGATTGTTGCTTCCTAATCTAACCAAAATATGTGAAGATGATTATAAGGCATGGCCATGAGATCTTACAATCAATTCAAGTCTTACACACTCTCACATCACTACTCCCTCTCTCTCATTCGGTTTCCCCCAAAACCGAAATCCATCACCACCACTATCATCATCCATCTCTTCCATTTTTACAAGTTCCATTCAAGTTTGAAGGTGATCTATGGAGGTGGCAACTTGAAGGACTTTCTAAGGAGCTTGTTCTAGTCTTTTTCACCATCATATTCTCAATAGATTCTACCCTAGCTATAAGCTAGTAGTAAGCTCTTGTTTAACCCTTGATCATCTTACTCTTATGGCTAATATTTGTAGAATGATGTTTATTTCACAAGAACACTAAAAAGGGTTTAACCAAGAAGATGAAACATGATGTATTTGTGTTAGTATGAAATTATTTTGATATGTACTGAGTATTTGCTGATTTACTTGTTGATATTGATGTGTGATATTGTTAGGATCACTAAATATGATTAACGGGATTAACCGAACACAAACTAGTAAGCTAAAGACTAAAAACAGAAACTGTCCAAGCTTTACAGCCAACTACAGTTGGCTGTAACAGGACCATAACTTAACGAAAAATGTATTTTCTGAAGCCTAGATTTTTGTGTTATAAAATACGGTTCTAATGGCACTGGAATCGTAATTTTTGGACTTCGTTTACTATTTTTAAAGAACCGATTCGTAACAGCAACTTAGGCTGAGTTTTTACAGCAATAAATGAGTGTTCTATTTTCTGTTGTAACTTGTATTCTGTGTAGAATCGGATCATGAGATTTGTACAGTAGATGAAAACCGATGCATTTGTAATTACCCCACTGGAATTTTGTAAATCGGACACTCGATGAATTTTTAATAAATTGTTCCGTGGACTGTGGTCAGAAAATACATAAATCTGAGTTCAGTTCGGAATATGAATTTTTATAAAATATTGATAATGAACCGAACCCCGATATTTTTACACAATAAAATATGGAACGTTTAAGACATCCTGTAAAAATTTGGGAATTTTTGGAATAATTTAACTATTTTATTTAAAGGTCCGAAAAACAGCCGGTTTTGAATATTAATGCTGAATTGACATAAGTTGTGACTTGCGTGTCTAAATGTCGAGTATGCTATCAGTGAATGATTTAACATGTATTATGTGTTACGTGCAATATCGTATGTTTGTTTATGAGTGGGGAATGGATGGGAAGTTTATATGGGCATAAATCGTTAAAGTGTGTGCCTGTTATGTGGACGAAGTAATGTGCAAATAAACCATGCGTAGGATACGTGTTATGCATGAGAAACTGATTGTTATCCGTACCTTATTAGGACGTGATTGACCGACCTTGACTGTTAACTATATTTGAGAACCTAACCGAGCAAACCGAGGTGAGTTCACACTCTTTCTAAGGCATGGGATTCCCAGGGGTTGGGAATGGGATTGAATAACCACTTGTACTATCATTACTATTAAACTACTTTTTACTGTCCTCGGATTGAAGGGCACGTACGTAAAACCTACGTACACGATCATAAGACCATCAACTCTATCACTTTAAGTCCCTCAATTATCGACTTAATCGTCGAGGCCTATGGCGAGCGGGTCATTAGTTAATAGCGCTATTAGGTTTAACAAACATCACACCGTGCCAGTCGGACGGGCGTGTACTAATGGACTATGGGTAAAGGGTCAATGCTGATAGACATTGACTTAGGGCACCTCTTATATTTTCGTAGCAGTCGATCGCGTGGTCTAGTAACACATGGGAAACCCCCACTAATCTTCGCAAACATGTCAGAAAGACCGCGATGCAAACTTATACGATACATGGTTTTCAAAACGAACAGATGATTTACGAAACGAATGCCATAACTAAACAACCAACTGTGAATTCACTCAACTTTGTTGTTGACTCGTTGTTACATGCCTTACAAGTCGCTAAACATTTGGAGCTTGCACGAGGAAGGAGTCGTTGTGGTGTGCGGACAGTTATGTCCAGTGTTTAATGTTTAAAACATTATGAACTTATTAAACCTAAGTGTTGGACTTTAAACTTATGAACTGCGAACTTATGCTTTGAACTTTATGTTTATGCTTCCGCTGTCTAAATTAAAAACTTGGTTAACTAGCTTTTGGTCACCAATCGTATTTTGGTTGTCTTTATTTACTTAAGTACGTTGTTCAGTATGATTGGTGGCTCGATCCTGGTCATGTCACGCCTCCAAGCGGTGATACCCCGCATGGTGGATTTTGGGGGTGTGACAGATTGGTATCAGAGCCATTGGTTATAGTGAACTTGGTTTTAAAAAGGGAAAAGCTTTTTGATGAAACCAGACTATAACCTGTACAGTGCTCAACGATCCACAACGACGCTTCGCTCCACGTGCAAGACTCGACACCATAAGTGGTATGATTTATGTTATATTGTCGGTTAGATAGTTCTCACTGTGCATTAGATAATGTGATAATTGCTATTTGAACCATGTGTGCTTACTCTCTACTATCGTCCCACTCTTACGCACTTTCGCGACACTTTTCTCACCTACGTTATTTCGTTGTGAAGATCATGGGTGGACGTTTGAACCTAACTCAAGCCCAGCTGACGGCTTTGATCAACGAACGAGTTGCTGAGGCACTCGCAGCTGTCCCTGCAGGAGGTCAACATGCTCAGCCTCCTGTGTGCACATTCAAGACGTTCATGGACTGCCGACCTACCACTTTCAGTGGCACCGAAGGAGCAGTGGGCCTTCTTCACTGGTTTGAAAAGCATGAGTCAGTTTTCGAGATGTGCGAATGCCCCGAAGACCGTAGGGTGAAATATGCTACCGGAACACTTGAAGGAGCTGCGTTAACCTGGTGGAAGGCGCAGGTTCAACTACTAGGACTGGCAGTTGGTAATGCCACACCCTGAAATGGTTTTAAAGAGCTGATCAAGGAGGAGTACTGTAGTCGGGATGACATCCACAAGCTAGAAGTGGAATTTTACAATCTGAAAATGACGGGGTCTGAGATTGAGGCGTATACTAAGAGGTCAAATGAGCTGGCCATCCTGTGTCCAACTATGGTGGACCCTCCCATCAAACGTATAGAACTGTACCTCAAGGGCCTAGTACCAGAGATTCAAAGTCACGTAACTTCAGCCAACCTGGGTACCATTCAGCAAATTATCAAGTTGGCTCATCGTCTCACCGACCAGGCGGTGGAGCAAAACAGGCTACCCAAACGTATCAGTGCCACAGCTACTTCTGATGCACCTACCGACAACAAGCGAAAATGGGATGGAAACTCCAGTAAGGGTTCTGCTTCGGTTCAGTCTCAGCAAAGAAAGACTGATGGCTACCAGAGTTCTGGTCAGTAATCCTCCGGTAATCAAGGACAGGGTGGGTATCGAGGAAACCACCCGAAGTGCAACAAATGTAATAGACACCATAGTGGTCAATGCAACAAAGGGCGTTGTCAGAGGTGTCTCAAGATGGGTCATGAAGCCAAGGATTGAAGGAGCTCACGGCCTGCAAATCAGAATCGCCAGGAGCAACAGCAAGCACCGCAGAATCAGCAATAAGGCAACAGGGGATGCTTTCAGTGTGGCGCTGAAGGCCACTTTAAGAAGAACTGTCCCCAACTTAACCAGAATCAGAACAACAACAACAACCAGGGAAACGGGAATAACAATGGAGGCAACAACGGGGGTAACAACAATGGTAATGGAGCAAGGGGTCGTGCTTTCGTGATTGGTCAGGGTGATGCAAGGAACGATCCCAACGTTGTGATGGGTAAGTTTCTTCTGGATGACTTCTTTGTTACTGTTTTATTCGATTCGGGTGCCGATACTAGTTATGTGTCCTTAAAAGTTAGCCAAATGCTTAAGCGCACTCCAACACTTTTGAACATCAAACACGCGATAGAGCTAGCAAATGGTAAAAGTCTTGAAGCCACACATGTAGTTAAAGGTTGTAGCCTCGTCTTAGCTGGTCAGACTTTCCCTATCGATCTTGTTCCTATCACACTTGGTAGTTTCGACGTCGTTGTGCGGATGGATTGGCTATCCCATCATCAAGCGGAGATTGTTTGCAAGGAGAAAATCGTCCGCATTCCTCGTTCTGGTGAAGAACCCCTCATGATTCGTGGCGACAAGGGTGGTGCTGTCGAAGGCATCATCTCTTTCCTTAAGGCCCAGAAGTGTTTGCGAAAGGGCCACACTGCCATTCTAGCACTCGTTACCAACACATCAACGGAAGAGAAGAGAATTGAAGACATACCTGTTGTACGCGATTTTCCTGAGGTATTTCCTGAGGAATTACCTTGTCTTCCGCCTCACCGCCAAGTTGAATTTCAAATCGAACTAGCTCCTGGAGCAGCGCCAGTAGCTCGAGCACCATATCGTCTAGCTCCATCAGAACTCGAAGAACTGTCCACACAACTACAAGAACTCTTGGAAAAGGGTTTTATACGTCCTAGCTCTTCGCCCTGGGGAGCTCCAGTACTATTCGTGAAGAAGAAAGATGGTACTTTCAGAATGTGTATTGACTATCGCGAGCTTAACAAGGTGACTGTGAAGAATCGTTATCCTCTTCCACGTATTGACGACTTGTTCGACCAGTTGCAAGGGTCGAGCTATTACTCCAAGATTGACTTGAGATCGGGATACCATCAGCTGAGGGTCCGAGATGAGGACGTCTCCAAAACAGCATTCAGAACTCGTTACGGCCATTACGAGTTTTTGGTTATGCCATTCGGGCTGACGAATGCACCAGCGGTCTTGATGGATCTCATGAACCGAGTATGCAAACCTTACCTGGATAAGTTCGTTATTGTGTTCATTGACGATATCCTGATCTATTCTAAGAGTCAGGAGGAACACGAGCAGCATCTGCGACTTATGCTTGAACTTCTTCGAAAAGAGCAATTGTATGCCAAGTTTTCAAAATGTGACTTCTGGCTTTGCGAAGTCCACTTTCTAGGCCATGTGGTAAACAAGGATGGAATTCATGTTGATCCATCCAAGGTTGACTCAATCAAGAACTGGCCTGCACCCCGCACACTAAAAGAAATCCGCCAATTCTTGGGTTTGGCAGGATACTACAGAAGGTTTATCAAAGACTTCTCCAAGATTGCGCAACCTCTCACTTCACTGACTCAGAAGGGTGTCATCTATCATTGGGGTGATGCACAAGAGTCCGCATTTCAACATCTAAAGGATAGACTTTGTAGCGCGCCTATCCTCTCATTGCCCGAAGGCACCGATGATTTCGTGGTTTATTGCGACGCTTCCATCCAAGGACTTGGTTGCGTATTGATGCAACGTGACAAGGTCATTGCCTACGCATCGCGCCAACTTAAAGTTCACGAAAGAAACTACACTACTCACGATCTGGAGCTGGGAGCAGTTGTTTTCGCGCTTAAGATATGGAGACGTTACCTGTACGGTACCAAGTGCACCATTTACACCGATCACAGGAGTCTCGAACATATCTTCAAGCAAAAGGAGTTGAACATGTGTCAACGCCGATGGGTTGAGCTCTTGAACGATTATGAATGCGCAATCAAGTATCATCCGGGCAAAGCCAATGTTGTGGCCGACGCCCTCAGTCGAAAGGATACCATACCTAGGCGTGTACGTGCTTTACAGCTTACCATCCAATCTAACCTTCCCGCTCAGATTCGTGATGCTCAGGCTGAAGCATTGAAAGTAGAAAACATCAGGGCTGAGTCCCTACGAGGATCGAGGCAGCGGCTAGAACAAAAGGAAGACGGCGCTTACTATGTAACAGGGCGCATCTGGGTCCCACTGTATGGAAACCTACGCGAGCTTGTGATGGATGAAGCACATAAGTCTCGTTATTCAGTACATCCTGGTTCGGATAAGATGTACCACGACTTAAATACTACATATTGGTGGCCTGGCATGAAAGCCCACATAGCAACCTACGTCAGCAAGTGCTTGACTTGTGCGAGAGTCAAGTCTGAATATCAGAAACCAGTAGGCCTACTTCAACAACCGGAGATCCCGAAATGGAAATGGGAGCAAATTTCCATGGATTTCGTTACCGGCCTGCCCAGATCTCAACGTGGAAACGATACCATTTGGGTGATCGTAGATCGACTAACCAAGTCTGCACATTTTCTGGCTATCAAAGAAACGGATAAGTTTTATACTCTTGCAGACATTTACCTAAAGGAAGTGGTATCAAGGCACGGAGTGCCAACCTCTATTATATCTGATCGTGACGCACGTTTTACTTCTGAACTGTGGCAAGCAATGCACAAGTCCTTTGGCTCACGTTTAGATATGAGCACCGCTTATCACCCGCAGACGGATGGGCAATCTGAACGCACCATCCAAACCCTTGAAGACATGCTTAGGGAATGTGTAATCAATTTTGGTAATGGCTGGGAAAGGCACCTCCCGCTAGTGGAGTTTTCGTACAACAACAGCTACCACACCAGCATCCAAGCCGCTCCGTTTGAGGCATTGTACGGACGCAAATGCCGATCACCTCTCTGTTGGGCAGAAGTTGGTGACAGCCAAATCACTGGCCCAGAACTTGTGGTAGATACCACCGAGAAAATTGCTCAGATACGACAGCGAATGGCGGCAGCTCGTGACCGTCAGAAAAGCTATGCTGATAAGGGAAGAAAACCACTTGAGCTCCAGGTTGGGGATCGAGTGCTACTCAAAGTCTCACCTTGGAAAGGTGTAGTCCGCTTTGGTAAACGAGGCAAACTCAATCCGCGTTATGTCGGACCATTCGAAGTCATTGAGAAAATTGGCAAGGTAGCTTACAGGCTGAATCTACCTAAAGAACTCATCGGAGTTCACAACGTATTCCACGTGTCAAATCTGAAGAAGTGTCTGTCAGATGAGACCCTCATAGTTCCTCTTAAGGAACTCACTATCGACGACCAGCTGCGATTTGTCGAGGAACCAGTAGAGATTACGGATCGAGATGTTAAGATCCTCAAGCATACCAGGATACCTCTGGTCCGAGTTCGTTGGAATGCTCGTCGTGGCCCAGAGTATACCTGGGAACGAGAAGACCAAATGAAACTCAAGTATCCCCAACAGTTTAAGAAAAACGCAACCGCTACTGAGGCTGAAGCTACTGCAGAATTTCGGGACGAAATTCCAAATCAACGGGGGGATGATGTGACACCCCAGGAAAATCAGGAAAACAACGCAACTTAACTAGCTTCCTCAGTAACCACGCGCTAAATTTCGGGACGAAATTCTCTTAACAGGGGGAGAATGTGACAACCCTCAAAAATTACATGTAATCCGTACAATTTATTAAATGATAATTAAAGTGCTTGATGACTGTGCTGAATCATTTAACTGCTCTCTGATTTCTGTGTTATACTTACATGTGCGTGTTAGCATACTAATAGTATACAGAAAAGTTACTAAAAAGTCCGGTATGTTTTCCTATGTGTTAGGAATAAATTGTGTTACAAAAATATATAAATAAGACGCCTTACGGAACAATTAAACAATTTAACGGAACAGTGTCCGACCGAACAACCGGACATTACCCGGGACACTAAATTTTTGTCATGGACATTGTTTTACTATTTCTGGCTAGTCATGATCCCCGTTGGTCATAACACCAATTGAAAACCTAATAACTAGTAGATACCATCACATTACTTGGATTCTAACTAGTAATTGCACTTTGGTTGAAATTTTGCAAACAAGACCCCCCCCCCCCAACCGAATTTTTGGTCCATGTGGACCCACCAAATATACTTGCCATACTTCATATCTTCCCATAGATTATATTTCAATTCTTTATTCGATTGTTGCTTCCTAATCTAACCAAAATATGTGAAGATGATTATAAGGCATGGCCATGAGATCTTACAATCAATTCAAGTCTTACACACTCTCACATCACTACTCCCTCTCTCTCATTCGGTTTCCCCCAAAACCGAAATCCATCACCACCACTATCATCGTCCATCTCTTCCATTTTTACAAGTTCCATTCAAGTTTGAAGGTGATCTATGGAGGTGGCAACTTGAAGGACTTTCTAAGGAGCTTGTTCTAGTCTTTTTCACCATCATATTCTCAATAGATTCTACCCTAGCTATAAGCTAGTAGTAAGCTCTTGTTTAACCCTTGATCATCTTACTCTTATGGCTAATATTTGTAGAATGATGTTTATTTCACAAGAACACTAAAAAGGGTTTAACCAAGAAGATGAAACATGATGTATTTGTGTTAGTATGAAATTATTTTAATATGTACTGAGTATTTTCTGATTTACTTGTTGATATTGATGTGTGATATGTTACGATCACTAAATATGATTAACGGGATCAACCGAACACAAACTAGTAAGCTAAAGACTAAAAACAGAAACTGTCCAAGCTTTACAGCCAACTTCAGTTGGCTGTAACAGGACCATAACTTAACGAAAAATGTATTTTCTGAAGCCTAGATTTTTGTGTTATAAAATACGGTTCTAATGGCACTGGAATCGTAATTTTTGGACTTCATTTACTATTTTTAAAGAACCGATTCGTAACAGCAGCTTAGGCTGAGTTTTTACAGCAATAAATGAGTGTTGTATTTTCTGTTGTAACTTGTATTCTGTGTAGAATCGGACCATGAGATTTGTACAGTAGATGACAACCGATGCATTTGTAATTACCCCACTGGAATTTCGTAAATCGGACACACGATGAATTTTTAATAAATTGTTCCGTGGACTGTGGTCAGAAAATACATAAATCTGAGTTCAGTTCGGAATATGAATTTTTCTAAAATATTGGTAATGAACCGGACCCCGATATTTTTACACAATAAAATATGGAACGTTTAAGACATCCTGTAAAAATTTGGGAATTTTTGGAATAATTTAACTATTTTATTTAAAGGTCCGAAAAACAGCCGTTTTGAATATTAATGCTGAATTGACATAAGTTGTGACTTGCGTGTCTAAATGTCGAGTATGCTATCAGTGAATGATTTAACATGTATTATGTGTTACGTGCAATATCGTATGTTTGTTTATGAGTGGGGAATGGATGGGAAGTTTATATGGGCATAAATCGTTAAAGTGTGTGCCTGTTATGTGGACGAAGTAATGTGCAAATAAACCATACGTAGGATACGTGTTATGCATGAGAAACTGATTGTTATCCGTACCTTATTAGGACGTGATTGACCGACCTTGACTGTTAACTATATTTGAGAACCTAACCGAGCAAACTGAGGTGAGTTCACTCTCTTTCTAAGGCATGGGATTCCCAGGGGTTGGGAATGGGATTGAATAACCACTTGTACTATCATTACTATTAAACTACTTTTTATTGTCCTCGGATTGAAGGGCACGCACGTAAAACCTACGTACACTCATACTTACTACTGTCCTCAGATTGAAGGGCACGTACGTAAAACCTACGTACATGATCATAAGACCATCAACTCTATCACTTTAAGTCCCCGAATTATCGACTTAATCGCCGAGGCCTATGGCGAGCGGGTCATTAGTTAATAGCGCTATTAGGTTTAACAAACCTCACACCGTGCCAGTCGGACGGGCGTGTACTAATGGACTATGGGCAAAGGGTCAATGCTGATAGACATTGACTTAGGGCACCTCTTATATTTTCGTAGCAGTCGATACACGTGGTCTAGTAACACTTGGGAAACCCCCACTAATCTTCGCAAACATGTCAGAAAGACCGCGATGCAAACTTATACGATACATGGTTTTCAAAAAGAACAGATGATTTACGAAACGAATGCCATAACTAAACAACCAATTGTGAATTCACTCAACTTTGTTGTTGACTCGTTATTACATGCCTTACAGGTCGCTAAACATTTGGAGCTTGCACGAGGAAGGAGTCGTTGTGGTGTGCAGACGGTTATGTCCAGTGTTTAATGTTTAAAACGTTATGAACTTATTAAACCTAAGTGTTGGACTTTAAACTTATGAACTGCGAACTTATGCTTTGAACTTTATGTTTATGCTTCCGCTGTCTAAATTAAAAACTTGGTTAACTAGCTTTTGGTCACCAATCGTATTTTGGTTGTCTTTATTTACTTAAGTACGTTGTTCAGTATGATTGGTGGCTCGATCCTGGTCATGTCACGCCTCCAAGCGGTGATACCCCGCATGGTGGATTTTGGGGGTGTGACAGTAATTGCGTATGCCTCAAGGCAATTGAAAAAGCACGAGGAAAATTATACGACTCATGACTTGGAATTAGGAGCCATAATTTTTGCCCTTAAAATTTGGAGACATTATCTGTACGGAAGTAGGTTTACTGTCTATACAGATCATAAGAGTTTAAAATACATATTTGGGCAAAAGGAATTAAACATGATGCAAAGAAGATGGATGGAAATTCTAAGTGACTACGACTGTGATATTCAATATCACGAAGGAAAAGCAAACGTAGTTGCAGATGCCTTAAGTCGTAAGTATCATGAGAAACAACGCCGAGTTCGTGCTCTTAGATTAAGTTTACAATTAGATCTAACGGAACAACTGAAGAATGTTCAAGAAACCGCAATCAAGGATGATGCTGAAGGAATGAAGGGAAGAATAAAGGAATTAGAACAAGGGATTGATGGAATTTGGAGATTCCACAAGAAAATAATTTGGGTTCCTAAGCAAGGAAATCTAAGAAATAAAATTTTAGAGGAAGCCCATAATTCTAGGTATACCATGCATCATGGTAATAATAAGATGTACCAAGATCTAAGAAATAATTTCTGGTGGATCGGTATGAAAAAGGATATAGCTAGATATGTTTCTAAATGCCTAACTTGTTCACAAGTTAAGGCAGAACACCAGAAACCCTCAGGTCTACTACAACAATTAGAAATGCCTGTTTGGAAATGGGAACTTATAACCATGGACTTTGTTACTAAGCTACCCAAAACCAGAAAAGGTAACTACGCAATTTGGGTAATTATAGATCGATTAACCAAATCAGCTCATTTCCTACCCATGAAAGAAACTTTTAGTATGGAAAGGTTAGCAAAGTTGTACGTAGACAAAGTAGTATCATTACATGGAGTCCCACTCTCCATTGTATCAGATAGAGATAGTCGCTTCACTTCACATTTCTGGTCAAGTTTCCAAAAAGCCATGGGAACGCAATTAAATTTAAGTACAGCCTACCATCCCCAAACAGACGGACAAAGTGAAAGGACGATCCAAACCCTGGAAGACATGCTTAGAGCATGTGTTATAGATCTTGGTGGAAATTGGGATGACCATTTACCCTTAATCGAGTTCTCCTATAACAATAGTTATCATTCAAGCATCGAAGCTGTCCCGTTCGAAGCACTATACGGACGTAAATGCAGAACTCCAGTCTGTTGGGTAGAAATAGGAGAAAGCCAATTATCAGGTCCTGAAATTGTGTAAGAAACCACCGACATGATCACCCAAATCAAGGAAAGACTAAAGATGGCTCGAGATCGCCAGAAGAGTTATGCAGACAATCGACGCAAGCCACCAGAATTTCAAGTTGGAGACAGGGTACTCTTGAAAGTTTCTCCTTGGAAAGGAGTAGTTCGGTTCGATAAGAAGGGAAAGCTAAGTCCAAGGTACATAGGACCATTCCCAGTAATCCAGAAAATAGGACCAGTCGCTTATCGCTTACAACTACCAGAAGAGTTAGTCGGGGTACATGACGTATTTCATGTATCTAACCACAAGAAATGTCTATCGGATGAATTGCTAGTAGTCCCTCTTCAAGACATACAGGTAAATGAAAAGTGGAAGTTCGTGGAGAAACCGCTTAAAATAGAAGAAAGAAAGATTAAGTTTCTCAAACACAAAATATTGGTACTGGTCAAAGTCAAATGGGATTCAAAAAGAGGATCCGGATACACCTGGGAGCTGGAATCAGAGATGAAGAGAAAATATCCTCACTTATTTCAATAAATCTCGAGGACGCAATTTTAAATAAGGTGGGGAGGATGTAAGGACTGCAAAATTTTCCATAAACGGCCCGTAAGTGAAAATCCGGACCCCTGAAACCCTAATACGCATGAAAAACCAAGAAAACATGAAATCTGGTTTTCACGCGGGCCGCGTAAACCATAAGGTAAGTCTACGTGGGCCGTGTCAACTTAAAAATGTTCCGGATAAGTGTTCAAGCCATGTGTCGCACACCTGGGAACCCTACTCGTGACACACAAAGCCTACACGTAGACTAGGGGTTCTCGCGGGCCGTGTAAAACCTATGTTAAGGTTTACGCGGGCCGCGTAAAACTCATAATGTGGCTATAAGTAGCCTGTGCATGGGGCTTTCATCTGTGTTTGAAAACTTTGATAAAAAAACGAAGTACACTGCCTAAATTCGAATTTCCAAGTAGTGAAACGCTGCTACGACTACAGGGTATTAACTCGATCACTGCTACGATATAATGTCCGATCGATTGAAACCGATCTGATGGATGTTTAAGTGTTGCCCGTAATTGGGCTATACTTTGTCATTCGTCGTGAGGGTTTTGATCACGTGAGTTATCGTAAATGTTGTATTAAGTTACTAACCTAGTTTCGTATGCATTGATGTTTAAATTAGGTTATCAGGCTTATCAGTAGGCTAAACTCTGCCCGTCTAAACTTGCAATGTGAGTAATTATCTTTTTATCAAACTGTTTTACTAAACCTCAAATTATTTTCAAAGTTATAATTACAGGGATTAAGTCTTGGTTATCTTAAATCACTGGCAAGTGGGGTATTGTGCACATTACTAATTTCTCACGGTTAGGTTCACCAACCTAACAGTGATAATCATCACTACTTGGGTGAAAGGACCCAATAGTGGTATGACCATCGTCACCAGGGTGTGACACGGCGCCAGATAAAAATAAGATAGTAGCCATTGTAATCGCTCTTATGCTGTAATTTATAACTAATGTGTCGTTTTATATAACTTGAGTGACTCGCCAGTATGTCCCCGCTGATAAAAAAATTTTAAAACATGTTTCAGGTGACCTACTGTGAATCAAGGAAAAGTGCTACGGAGCACTAATAAAGCTTGAAGTGGTGGCTCAGTTAAATAAATAAACATGTTTTGTGAAACAGGGAATTTCCTCGTGAAATTCCACTATTGTAAATTACGGGGTTTATCCCAAATTAAGAAATAAAATAAGTGGGCAGTTTCAAGTTTTAAAAGATCCTGTTAAACTTCCGTTGTCAACTCAAATAATAAATACCACGGGTTTCTGTCCCGCGGCTCCTGGACCGGGTCACACCGGGATGTGGGCCGTGACACCTGGTATCTTGCAGAAATTGCAGTAGGTGGAGTATTTTCCTGAATGCTTCTTCTTACAAGCCTTGCAGTAAGGTTCGGAGGTAGAACCTACGTTTCTCCCGCGGTTAGAATTTCCATAGCGGAATTCTTGGGTAAGCCTTTGAGCTAGGTTCCTCCTCTGATCCTCTTCTCGCGTACGTACTAATTCATCAGTCAAGGTGTTTGCTAGTTCTACAGCTTCTTCTATGGTTTGAGGTCTAGCTGCCTTGACCACATGCCTAATCTCACTGATTAATTCCCAGATGTAACGGGAGATTAATACAGGTTCTGGTGATGCAAGGGTTGACACTATTCTAGTATATTCGAAGAATAAAGTAGTATAACCCTTACTATCCACTCCAGTCATTCTAAGGTTTAAGAACTTATTTGCTATATGTTCTTTTTCATTGGGAGGGCAAAATTTCCTTTCCACCATGTTCTTAAATTCCTCCCATTCCATATTGTAAATCCTGTCACTTCCCTTAGACTGGAGGATAGTATTCCACCATTCTAAGGCTGAATTCTTAAACAGATTGGAGGCAAACATTATCTTATCCTCTTCCGCACACTTGCTTATTTTCAAGACTGCCTCAGTCTTTTCTATCCAGCGTAAAGCTGCAACGGCCCCTTCATTGCACGAGAATTCCATTGGTTTAAAAGACCAGAATTCTTTGTAAGAACAACCATAAGACATGGTTCTTCTTCTTTTTGGAATGGGCGCCTGAAGTATGGGTCCATTGTTTACGCGGTTTTCGGGTTCAGTAGGTCGTTTACTGCCATTATTACTTTTATTATCCGCTTCCTTAACCGTTTTGATAATATATGGCATTCCGTCTATAATTCCTTGTGCCACTATGTGTTGGATGGCACTGTTATCCACGTGGTTTCCATTATTATTGTTACTCTGGTTATCGTTATTCTGGTTTTCTTGGTTCACTTCATTGTCCATCTGAATTTTAAACATTTACCACATATTAATATCACAAGACAATATCTAATACAAATAATCACATCACAAGCATGTTGATCCAAAATCATCGTCATTGCGACCTTTACTCTATTTTATATATATTACGCGTCTAGTACAACTGGAACTGAAATCTAAAATTACAATACTAATATGCATCAATATATATATATATATATATATATATATATATATATATATATATATTCAAACATACACACTTATTATATATATAAGTATTATTATTATTATTATTATTATTATTACTACTACTACTACTACTACTACTACTACTACTACTACTACTACTACTACTACTACTGATAGGGGTTCATCCAAAAGTCCATATTACGCTCGTCATATTTCCAGATGAGTCGTTCCCCTATTTGTCTCATTCTCTCACTTTCTTCTAAAATCTCCTCACCAAAGTTTCGGAGTTCTTGCACATTCGCTGTGCTCATGGGTGGTGCAGGGGCTGGTATTTGGTTTGGGAACTGGGGCATGGGTTCTTCGTGTGGGTAAGGGTTCTCTAGAATTTCCCTAATGTATTGATCATTATCATAATAGGGGGTCTAGAGGGTCCAGGTATGGGTAAGCTGCTAGGTTTGGCATGGGTTCCTCCAGTATTGGGTAGCGTTGTTGGTAATCCCTATGGTCATCAAACCATGGGTCATAGTCTGGGTCTAAGGGATGGGGTGCTGGTACTCTAGGGATCTCAGCTGGATCAAAAGCAGGTGCTGGGATTTGGTTTTCTGGGTTGGCTTCAATTTCCATTGGTTGTGTGGGAAACAATGGTAAGGGCTGGGGTGCTATGAGTTGCTCAAGATTCGGGTCTGCAGCTGTAGTTGCTAAGATATGAAAATTTGCTAAACTCCTATTGAGCATATCCTGAGTGTGAGCATCCGTTTCTCTCTTAGCGGCTGCTAAAGCTCGCTGTTGTTGTAACTTTTCATCCTTTTTCTACATTCATGCGCTCCTCTGCTGAACCATCCTCTCTTCTTGGGAGGGAATGGCTCTTCAGATTGGGCCTTGAACACGAATATAGGGGTGTGCATGGGTCGGTTTTGACCAAAAACCATAACCATAACCACAATGTTGGTTATTGGATAACCATAACCATAACCGATCGGTTATGGTGGTTATGGTTATTTGGTTTTGATGGTTATAGGTCGGTTATGGGTGGTTAACCGTGTATTTAGTTTAGCTAAAAATAGCTTATTTTTTTAACATGTAATAAATTATTATTGCATATTTGTATATATTAGTATATTACATAGTATTAAAGAATACATATAATCTTTAATATTAATACTAATTGTTATCGAATATTCAAATAAAGTGATATTATACATTCCATAAATTGAAATAAACATACAACCAAAACCACAAAATGATTTGAAAAAACCCATAAGTACTAAAAATCTTCGGTCAAAAACATCAAATATTAAAAATATGGTGAAAAGTCCTAAATCCTACTAAGATTTATTACATGTCGGTTCGGTTCGGTTATGGTGGGTATGGAAAAAATGATAACCATAACTGGCCCGCTACTTTCGGTTTTCAAAAAAATCATTAACTGATCGACCGATTTTTTATTTGGTTTGGTTTTTTCGGTTCGGTTTTATTGGTTAATTCGGTTATGGTTTGGATAATTCGGTTTTTTGCACACCCCTACACGAATATCCCATCTTCAGTATCAGCCGAATACCCTGAGAGGGTAGGCTGTGAAGAGGTGCCTTCGTTCCTAGGTGAGCTAGACAACTGACGGTAAGCGTCTGAAGGTCCTTGGTATCTCATACTGTAAGCTAACAAATTGTCAAATAACACAAAACAGTAATATACAGATATGCACGTAGTTTCGTAAATAATTTCCTAACATATTGAATAATATTTTGGTGTCAGCAGAACACTTTTGTGGCTGAATCAGTGGCTTAGCTCTGATACCACCTTCTGTCGCAACCCCCGTCCCCTATTTTCCCGGGAACGGGCAGCCGCGGCCAGTTTCAGTGGTATCGGTGTTTATCAATTTGGCAGCGGAATTTACATCAGGACAGTAGTTAGGAAATATTTTATCAGAGTAAAATACCACGCTTTTATAATATTAAACACATGGGAAATTCCCAAGTTTCCAGTACACACATTTTCATAGGGATAAACCCTACTTTATTTAAATAAAACATCTCTTTATTTAGGTAACTTTTATAGCCACTTTTCCAAGCCTTCAGTGCTGTCCAGTTGGCTTCTAATTGGCTTTCACATTTTGTTACCTGAAACGCGTTTAAAAACATTTTGTCAGTGGGATACTGGTGAGTGAATCCCAGTTTAATCAAGACAAGTAAACCGTTTACAGCATTGAGGGCGGTCACACAATTACATTTGTTTATTTTTCTACCTTAATTACCACCCACGGTACTGTCAACCCGACTTGTTGTCATGTTACTACTCACAGTGTAGTAACAAATTTTGTATACAAAACCCCAACATACTGACGATAATTGTAGAATTACAAATACTCAATCACTGTTTAATATAATGTAAAACATTTAAGGTTTTGTAAAAACAGTTTGCAAAAAGGTTTACAAAAAGGAGATTACTCACATTGTTATCTTAGGGTTTTCCTTTTTGATTTCCTGGTGATTATATATTAATTACACAATGCACACGCGTTAGTATAATAACTCAATATTTACATTAGTAATACCCTCCCCGAGACAGAATTCCAACGACTACGTCGGGCAGAACCACGACAGCCGTTACGGAATTCTAGATCAATCGGGAAGCGTATCTAATACGTAACCGAGGGTTAAAATACTTACAACGAGGCAGAACTTCATTATTTTAGGGTGGTATATTGCCTGAGATTATAATAGCTATGCGGAATATTGAGAGAGAGATCGAGAAAATGAACGAATTGAAATTGAAAGTTGATGGCCCCTTTTATAGGGTTGGTCGACGGTTTTGTCGCGCCCCGCGAAGGTCTCAGCCAACGGCTTCGCGGCCCCCGAGGCTAGCTAGGGTAGGCCCTTGCTTGTCGGACTCAAACCCTAGACCCAACACGTTGCTGCCACGTGGCAGCTCAGGGTGTCGCCCTGACTTCAAGTTGTCGCCCCCCACCTAGAAGACCACTAGGATCTTCGCGGCCCGCGAGTGACCCATAAAACTTGATTTTATTTAATTTTTTAATTATATAAGGGTATTTGGGACCGGTTTTCGTATACGGGCTGTATTTTAAGATGTCTACGGTCATTCTAAATATATTAGGGGTGTCGGAAATAATTTTTGGAGGATTGTTACAGTAGATCCTTGATATTCCATATTCAATTCCAAATCCTAGGGTGTCGTTTGAATCAAATTTTTAGACTTGCTTCAGTGCGCATTCGTTTGATTCCAAACGCGGTGAACTTGTTCGGTCACTGCTATTATTGAATTATTCCATTCGCTACGACACCTTGTGGTGTCGGTATAAACTTGTAGCTTGTGCTAAACATGGTCAACCGTTTCATGCGAAACTACGTATACTTATCGTTTGACTCGTCATTTAGACACTCGTAATGCAACTACGAATTAAGACGATGATACACCAGGGTTGGTTGTATTTCATTTCGGTGTATTCTCACAATTCAATAATGTCAACACACTAATTTTATCCATTTGTTTGTTCGAAGGTTGATGAATCATTTTCATGTCACTATTACATTTGAGCTTGCTAATTCCGAGTTCATCTAGCGGATGCTATTGTTTCTAGAACTCATTTGCATATTGTGAACGATCGTTCGGAGTTCTATTAGTCAAAACTCCTCTTATGTTGAACCCCTGGTAACTAGTTCACGCTAGTTAATACGTCTGTACTTTGACAACAAATTCTGAAAACATGTACCTTTTAACCATTGGGTTCTTAATGTTGTAATATATCCTTGGAGTCACCTGATAAGAATAAGTCTTGATTTGGTTTCGTGGTTATTCACTTTGATATTATACATATCCATCTACGCATAACGTAACCCTAAGGAGTTAACGTAGACTAAATTTCGAGGACGAAATTTTCTTAACAGGGGGAGAATGTGACAATTGTCAAAATTTGCATATATTCGTACAAAGATTAAACAGTAATTAGTGCCTTAATGACTGTGCTGATTTAAATTAATGACATGAATGCTTTCTAATTATTGTCATCTACATACATGTGCATCATATTTTGCATAATGTCATACCATTATTGCATACAATACGCTATTGACTCAAATGATGCATGAAACAAAGATGGCACAGTTATCAGACAAATCAGAAAATTTCTGACAGAGTTCAGTACATAGACAGACATGGTATTGAGACACAGAATGAGCCAGAAACCAAGAGTTACACTAGTATAGTGTGTAGGAAAGTAAGGATCACAAAACTACCTTCCTAGTGATAGTTTAAGTGCCGGAAAGTGCCTAAAACTCACATAAACTGCAGAATTCTGTAGAATTCAGCAAAATTCAGCACTTAAACAACTTGATTTGATGCAAAAATATGGTTAAAGGGTCCAGAATGCTTTCCTAAGTGTTGGGGATTAACACTGTCACAAAAGGTAACATAAAGCACACTAAAATGCGTAGTTTAGCACCTTAACGAACCGGTAACCAACCGAACAACCGGACACTGCCCAAAACACCAAATTTTCACTAGAAGCATTGTTTCAGCATTTCCGAGCTAGTAATGATCCCCGAACATCATAACACACTATATAACATCATAACAACTAAAACCCTAACCAAGTCACTTAGATTCCAACTAAATTAACTAAATAATGCTTGAAACTTAACCAAGACCCCCCCCCCCCCTTGTTCACGGTTCCAACATAGGGGACTACTTGTGATTTTCTTCTCATATTTTATTTGATCTTGTTGGAGCTTTTGAAACATATTACACAATAGTTAACTCTATGTTGGAAGAATTGTTTAAATGAACCATAAGACCAACACAACTTCATTTCACCAACACCTTCACACTCAAACATCATCCTCTCTTTCTCCTTGGTGACGGCCCAACACCACCATCCTACTTCCACCATTTTCATTCCACTAGCAAGCAATCTAAGGTGAAATTAAGGTGTAAGAAGCATATCTAAGAGGGTGTGGAGCTTTGGAAGTTGAAGGACCTCATCAAGGAGCTTTTATCCACCTAGTTAACATCTTCATCATCTTTGGTTTCTTCCCTAGCATTGTGCTAGTAGTAAGACCTTCTTAATCTCATTTTACATCTTGTTAAGTTGGTTAAAAGATGTTACGAGTATATAATCATGAAGAACACTAATGATCAAGAACTTAAATCATAATTATAAGCCTAAAAATCATAAGAATACATGTTTAATGTATGTGTGAATATTGATTGATGATTACTTGTGTTTATGATGTTAAACATCATATGAACTTGCTAGATGGTGATTAAAGACACAATCTAGCAAGATGAGAGGATGATTATGTTAGAAATCAAAGTGATCATCCTTATGTAAAAGCATGAACTTGAAGTATAAAATGTTTTCTTGAAAAATGATGATCAAAGTGTAATGTGAGACTTGTAAATATGTGATTTCAAGAATGATTTCTCAAGAAACTAAGTTAAAATACAAGATTTATATAAACTTGGTTCTTAAAGAAACTAATCACATTTTTAGTGGTTAATCAAGTATATAAACATGTATTTAACAAGAAAAATTCAAGAAGAAATATTTTAGAAAAATATTTTACAAGTTGTAAACATTCAAATTCTTCAGGAATGATGTTTTTAAATAAACAACCACACTTTAAAGGGTAACTAGGCTTACTAAAAACACTAGTAAGTTACTACAATTTTTTATAAATTTTCAAGTTCATGAAGTAGTGATTAATGCTTGATTTATGGCACTTGGTAAGTATTACTTGATTTGTTGTTGATTGTGATGATTTATAAAAGAAAATGATATGCTTTGAAAGCATGGAAACCTCCATTTTTAAGGGGAAACTATGGCAAATTTTTTCTAGAAATTTAACACTTAGAAAAATATTTTAAAACAAATATTTACAAGAATATTTTAACCATGATTTTTCATATAAAGTTGCCATAATTTTTGTTACAAAAATTATAAATATTGAAGGTTGGTTTTTTATATTAAAAGTGACTAAATATGTATTTAGGAGAATATATATTTAGATGTCACCATGTGTGTGATTATTTGTATATTATGTGTATTACTTATATTATTTTAGGACTTGAAATAATATAACTCAGCAAAATACTAAAAATTACAATACAAAATGTTACCAAAATTCCAAGAGAATAAATATACAATTTATACCCAAAATATTGGTGAAACCGAACAAGGAATATAACTTACATAAATATTCCGGAATTAAATCCATAAGTATATTTTGGTAAACGGTATTTTGGACACCAAGAAAACAAAAACATGATTTTTACAATTATTACAAAATTATATCATACTTTTGTCAAGAGGAAAATATATTATTTTTAAGAAAAGAAAAATATATGTGTTTTCTTGAGTTACTAGAAAATGTATTATTTTTGGAAGAAAATATATATTTTCTCAAACCAATTTAGAATACATTATTTTTGGGTGAAAAATAGATTTATAAATATTTTCTAAGATAATCTTGAAAATATATGTGTCGGATCGTTTTGTGACCCAAACGAGTCGTTCAGAAGAGATTAAATTCGTTTCAGAGGTGGAAACTAAGAAACGAACGTTGAAACAGCTTGCGTATCACTTTAAACACTGATTATATTGATTTACTATCTATTACAATCAGTCTTCACACCGGCAGCACCTCGGTATGGAATACAAGGACCTATTCTGTTCTATTCGCTTGAAATGACAAATGACACCTATATATAGTGTTGCCTTGACCGCTTGAAATAGACACATGCATGTTCAAGCGATCACATGTTCAAGCGGCCAACACTTCAAGCGACTAACCAATTAAAGCTAACATGCAATTACAAGCGAACAAACGAGCTTTGACTTTAAGTGAATCCATACAATCTGATTTGTATGAAATGATGACGTCATTGTTGTGATGTCATCCTTGATGTCACACATGTGATGTCATCATCCTTAAAGATGACTTCATGCTTGTTCAGATCTACGACGTAACTGAGACTCGACATAAGACGAAGACGACAGATGAATGCACCAACAGACTCCCCCTCAGATGTTGACGAGTCTTAAGTGTCGAGTCTTTGCATCTTCAGTCTTTATCAGTCTCTCTTCTTTCTTAGCATATACCAGGATCTTCTCTTTGGCTCTAACCTCGTCAGACTCCCCCTATCATCAAGCTGGGATCGCCGTCTAGAATTTGTTATCACCATTGAAATCAACTCCTGGCTTTATCTCTGTTTAAGCTCATTTCCTGCACACTTCTCACCACCACATAAGTTTTTACTTAAATCAATAAGAAAAACTTACTGGAAATAGTTACATCAAGTTAAAATTAATGATCTCGATTAACTAATCAAACTTCTCTATCTAAAAAATAAATTTCTTCTGTTAAACTCACACTCCCAAACCTGTTCATCCTGTTCAGCACTTGAAATTTTGAATATCAGCTTTCCAACATCAGTTGTCGAAAATCTTTTTGTATTTTTCAAAATTAATGCTAAAACACACTAAAAATCTTTTTGGATTTTTTATAATAGAAATGAAATGCAATAACGAAATATATACAGACAATATTTTTGTGAGTTTGTGTAAGAGGATCATAACAGTTTTTGACCAATCACTAGCACCGTTAAGCTTTAAACATTTTCAGTTCTAAACGATTCACGTTGATTGACGATATGTTTGTCCTCTTAAGCTCAATCTAAAAACTTTCAATCTGCTTACTGATACTTTAAGGTATATTAAGATAGCACTAAGTTCTTATGGACCCCACAATCTCAGCATATCCCCTCATCATGCAATACACTGACTCAAGTAATGCCTTTAAACTTTTATCGACTGTGATTTGTGCGAAAAACAAAGCAGAATGTTTAAACATTAACAATCAGGTCGATACTTCCGTATACGCAGAGAAAGTCCAATGTTTAAACAAAATAAGAAAAATAAAATAAGTTGAAGTTGTTTAGGCTTTAACCACCAGGTCGATACTTCCGTATACGCAGAGGTGATCCAAAGCTTAAACGAAACACCAAAGAAAATAAAGCAGAACGTTTAGGCAACAACATCCAGGTCGATACTCACGTATACGCAGAGGATGTCCGATGCTTAAACAAAATAAAGAAATAAAACAAGTTTAAGTCTTTGCAAAATGAAATGCACAATCACAGCGACTTTTTAGCAAAGTTGTGAAAGTTCACAAACTTAACCAGTTTTATGTCTTTCGACAATCAGCGATTACCGAGTAGGCACACAATCAAGAAGGACAAAACTAAGTACTATGCTTTTGACCATGTTTCCCACTAGAACTAGACTTTTTCATTTAAATTTGTATCGTTATCGCAAATCTACTAGTCTAGCTGAGCCTATCGTCACATCCTTAGTGAGACCGTTTATCACATTTTATCTTTCCATTTCTTTAGCATACTGTGACAGTCCAACTGATCTACTATCGTTTCCTCTTTTTACAACAAAACTCATTTTTGCATTTTTCAATGTTTTTGACATTTTCAAATTTTCTAATTTTTTTTAAAATTTGTACTCCCCCTAAAATCAAAATATGTCTCAATTTTGATTTTCTGGGAAAATTTGAAAACAAACTGTACAAGAAATGTGACAACATGATGAGAATCACTTCAATTCTCCTTTCACTTGGCTTGAACAATCAGAACTCCCCCTGACAACAAAACATTTTCCCAAAGTGATTTCAAAACACTTAAGTTTGTTTTAATCAAAATGGTTTTTCCGGAAAATTAGTTTTGTAAGTCATTTCTCAAATATGAGGATCATTCATCACCTTGTTTTTCAACCACTTGTATGATTTAACATTTCCAGATTTTTCAACACAATCACTCATAGAAAATCAAGTACAACTTAATGTCCCTGATTTATCACTTTTAATTCGAAATCACTTTCGTGAATTTCTCAAGAAATGTGCCGATTCATGTTCCACGCTTACCAACCTGGGAACTCCGGCAAGTCAGGTTTTTCTATTTAAACAAATTCACCCAAGCCTGACGGTCCTTGGGTGATTTTGAATTCTTGTTCAACAATGGTGGAAAATTTGCATCATCCATTGTTAAACCAGAATTCTCAATTTTTACCTCAACACATAGCTCCTCTGGTTTTAACGAACCAGAATCATTGCCTGAATGTGGCTTGTCTGACTTTGATGAGCCAGATTCATCGCCGACATGTGGCTCCTTTGTTTCCGAAGAAACAGATTCATTGCCACAAACTTTCTTCTTCTTTCTTTCTTTCATCCTCATATTTGTATCCGATGAATTCGTCTTGCTTGACTTTGCCATCGAGGGAGTCGATTCATCAGAACTCTTATTCTTAACAGATGAACCCGAGGACAAAATCTTCTCTAGATACTCTCTAGCCTTCTTTCTCTTCTTTCTCAGTCTGTCTTTCTGCCCCTGAGAAAGTTTCACTTTCGTTTCTTGAACTTTAGGTTCTTGAACCTTCTGTTCTTTGGGCTTGACATTGACTGATTTCTTTGCCATCTTCTGAGAATTAACCCTCAATCTTTCATTTGATCTCCTTGGGCAATCTCTGGCAATGTGACCTCTGATGTTGCAGTTAAAGCATCTTCTCGTCTCATAACTCCAACCTTGGCAGTTAACAGCAATGTGTCCTTGATAACCACATCGGTAACACACTCTGTTATCGTACCAATCACCATTTTCACACCAGATGCTCAAATCATAGCATTGTTTGGCTTGGTGATAATCCTTCCTCATGTTTGCTGAATTTGACTTTTGAGCACTGTGGTCCAACCTGCACCACTTATTGCCAACAGTTTTTGAGTTTTCATTTTTTAATTTTTGTGATTTTTGATTTTGATTGGATGATCGATCTGATGAGCTTTTATTATCTTTTTTAACATTTTTCTCATTTTTAATTTTTTGTTTCTGTTCCACTTTCTTCTTCAAAGGTTTTTGCTTAGAGCATTCTCCCTTTTCAGTCGATTGCAGAACAGTTTTTTGAAATTTATGTTTTAATTTCAAAAACAAATTTTGTTTTTCAATTTTATCTTTTTCATCATCAGATTTCTCATCACAATCTTCAACTTTGACTTTATCAAAGTTTGTGACATCGTCACTTATTGGAACAGAATTGATCGGTTTTGGACAGGGGAACTCAGATGAAGTCACAAAACCTTTCAATTTCTTTTCAAGTTCATCAATTTTGTTCCTTGAATTCTCAGCTTCATTTTCAAGCTGAGATATTCTCTCAAAATGAGACTTGATTGAATTTTCATTTTCATTCTTCATGTTTTCAAGAACAAACTTTTCATTTTCCAAACCTTTTATCTGTTCTTGAAATTTTGTTTCATTTGCTTTCAAGTTCTTGTTCTCAAGCTTTATCCAGAAATCTTCATTTTCTGAAGATTTCTTTTTTACTTTCATCCTTTTCTTCTAACTCCTTGATTTTCTTTAGAGCACATTCAATTTCTTTTTCAAGTCTAATAATTTTCTGAAGATGGGAATTTATCATTTTTTGCTTTTCGATGTTATTTTGACTAAAAACATTTCTCCCATCTTCAAGAATTTTTATTTGATTTTAAATTCTTTTTCAGCTTTTGATTTCTTTATTTCAAAAACTTTCAGTTTATCTTCAAAATTTTTTGCATTTTCTTTCAACTTCTGATTTTCCAATGTCAAACTGTTCAAGTTACTTAACAGTTTGTCATTCTCAGAATTCAGCTTTACACATGTTTCTTTCAAACCAAAAATCTGTTTATCATCAGCTTGCTTCTTATCATTCAGCTCTTTGACTTCCAAAATCAAACTTTTCGCATCTTTCACGAGTTTGTCATTTTCCGTCTTTAAGTTGTCACATGTAAAACACACTGATGCAGAATTTGAAGATTCATTCTTTACAGATTCTTCCTTCTTTGAAATTTCCTTTATCTCTGTTTTGTATGTTCCTGCACAAAAAATTTTAACGAAATCAAGAGGATTCAGATTCTCATCAATATAACAATCCCTTTTCATATCGTATGTCAGATTACTTTTTGCAGCAAGACATACATTAACTCTTCTTTTCATTTCAAGAATCAAATTCAAATCCATTTTCATCAAATTACTTTCCAAAGCTTTACACAATTCTTTCCTTTTCTTTCCATTTTCAAATTCATGAGTTTTAGGTATACTGATGCACCTTTTTAGTTGTAATTTTGAAAAATTTGAATCCTTTCTTAAAATTTTTAAAAATTCACTCCATTCAAAAGGTAAAGCATCTGCAAATTTTTCTATCTTTTCAGCATCTGATAGAAATATCTCATGATCTTTTAAGTAACCAAGTAAAACATTATATCGGTTTACTAGATCATCCAATGTTTCATTTTTCAAGCACACAAAATATTTAAACCTTTTCTCCCATCCAACCTTTTTCACATTTCTATAACTATCATCCAAATACCCCATATACCAATCATTTAATCTTTCATGATCATGATTTTCCATCTCATCAAACATCATTTTCATTTTTCAAATAATCCCGACAAATTTCACTCAAAACACACTTTCAATTTTTTCGAGTATAAAGTGGGTTGCACTAAACAATGATTTGTATCATAATATAATCACATGCAACCTTATTTTTGAAAATAGCAGACACACTTATATGTTCAACTTGCAATGAATCATAATATCACGTGACATATTATCAATTCATGATCAAACATTAACTATCAAAACACATGTACTGACAACTTTATACACATTTCAATGAAATCACTTTTTCACATGCAAAGTAGATCGATAAATTGACTATGACTATTATCAAGAATCACATGCAAATGGATATAATCAAACACTTTTGTCGACAAATTCACATGTCACAAACAAATCTGATTGGACCATTCTTATGTTCACATGCAATACTGAAATGGTTCTTATCCTAAATTCAAGTGATGATGTTTGACCGACAATTCAATTCAATTATCACACAATTCGATACACTTTTCAAGCAATGTGTCGGTTTCAAGCTCAAGCGGTCATGACGTTTTCAAGCGAGCAAATTATTTCAAGCGATCAGATGTTTACAAGCGGTCAGACGATGTATTTTCAAGCGATTGAACGATTTCAAGCGGACAAATGATGTTATGTTCGCTTGAACAGATGGTGATGTCAGCAACTATGAATCACTTTCAAGCGAGCAGATGAATATAACCAGTTTTTAGGTTGATTTTAAAGCTGAAACTTTACAGGATTTGATAATACATGATAACGCACAATGTGTGAAAATTTGAGCCGATTTTAACCGTGTAAATTTTTTTTAGATTTTTGAAAAGAATGGTGTAGAAATCAGAAAAAGTGATGAAAACGAGCTGTTTTTGCGAAATCTCTTCCTCCTGAGCTCTGATACCACTTGTAGGATCGTTTTGTGACCCAAACGAGTCGTTCAGAAGAGATTAAATTCGTTTCAGAGGCGGAAACTAAGAAACGAACGTTGAAACAGCTTGCGTATCACTTTAAACACTGATTATATTGATTTACTATCTATTACAATCAGTCTTCACACCGGCAGCACCTCGGTATGGAATACAAGGACCTATTCTGTTCTATTCGCTTGAAATGACAAATGACACCTATATATAGTGTTGCCTTGACCGCTTGAAATAGACACATGCATGTTCAAGCGATCACATGTTCAAGCGGCCAACACTTCAAGCGACTAACCAATTAAAGCTAACATGCAATTACAAGCGAACAAACGAGCTTTGACTTTAAGTGAATCCATGCAATCTGATTTGTATGAAATGATGATGTCATTGTTGTGATGTCATCCTTGATGTCACACATATGATGTCATCATCCTTAAAGATGACTTCATGCTTGTTCAGATCTGTGACGTAACTGAGACTCGACATAAGACGAAGACGACAGATGAATGCACCAACAATATTATTATTGAGGTTTAAATGAAAATACAATTATTTTTGCCAAGGAAAAAATATAGATAATTTCTCTATGAAAGTCTTCTTAAAATATATATTTTAAGAATATATATTGGTGATTTTTATTAGAAATATTATTCCGGAAAAGTCAATACAAAAATTAAGTATAAGAATACTTAATAAACACAACAAAAAGACGTATTCTCGTACGTATAAAAATACACCGGAATACGCCACCGATACTTTGCAAAAATATACAAGTTTAAGATACAAGTATGAATTCACCCATCCTTGGGAAGTTATACATGTACAAATACAGAAATGTGTCAAGTTAAAATATATTATTTTAACTCATATTCCAAAATTTAATAAATATAATTTAAGTTAAAATATTTATTATTTTAACAAATAATTATATAATTTGGAATAATACTTATGACACAAAAAAAAACGTAACTTAAAGACACTAATTAAGACTAAGGTCAAGGCACGACCCACCCGACTAATGAACCGTAGTACGTTGTAGGTAGTCGTGTGAACAAGTAGCAGCTTTGAGTTACACCAGATTCAAGACGCAAGACTGTGAGTTCATGTCCTCCTTTTCTTTTAACTGTTTTCAGTTTTATAACTTCGGGGGTGAAATATATGTTACAAATTATTACGATTACAAATGGTATGGTTAGCTAAGGAATGAAGAACTGTTAGATCATGTGAATGGGTTGGCAAGTAACTAAAGACCATTAATCCTTGTTTAAGGACCGAGGGGCATGAGTGATAGATCTATTGAGTGTTGCGAGCCTCGCCCATGAGCCCGCGGGTTGGACCATATGGCGACTATGTCGTTCCCGCCGGATGGCCCGGTACGAAATACGCATAAAGGATTGAGCCATTCCTACACCATTACACACATATTAATTTATTAGCTACACATTAATTGATTTGTTTCCTTGTTGCTTTCATACCGGTTTAAAGACATATACATACATACTTACAAATGTTTACAAGGATGTTCGTGCACACATACAAAACACATGAACTCGCTCAACTTTTGTTGATGTTTTTCAAACTACACGTATTTCAGGAAATTGATTATGGATCTGGCGGGCGTTCAAGATGTCAAGTTGTGTCTTCGAATAAAAGATGTCATCCAGTGTCGAAGGGTTTGGATTGTGCATCTTATCTTGGATAAGATACATAGTTCAAAGCCTAGCTTTTGGTAGTGTCTTTTGTTAAGTCCATATTGGAACTTAAAACTTGGGTTGTTATGTACTTGAATTTGAAGTCTTAGTTTGTGGTTAAACAATGACGATTGTAATGTTTTGAAACTTAATTTATGGATGAACATATTGGTTTTATCATATAGATGGTTGTTATGGTTTAATGCAATGATATTAAGCAAGTCACACATAATCACGATTCCGCAAAAGTCAGGGTGCGACACATTTTACCAGTTTTAACAATCCACTCAGCTAACCAAATCCAAGTTAATGACCCTAGTTACCTGATTTGTCAACCAACTCCAAGTTAATGACCTTGGTTAAATACTTTATGAACAAACTGATGTTTTTCTGTCAATGTTAAGTTCAAAGTTATTGACCTGTATTCTTTTCAAAACATTTTCATTTCAAATTGACTCCCAACCAGCATCTTTGGATTTTGAAAGATTAGTATTCCATCATCGGTAGTCGAAAATAAGATGAAATAAAATATTTTTGGATTTTCCAAACATTATACTAAAACACACTGAAAATCTTTTTGGTTTCTGAAATGAAATAACTATGTATAAACATATTTACAAACATATTTTTCTGCACCTCCACCCACTTCAGATCTGTATCCGTCAACCTCTTACTCCAAAATCGAAACCGCCGGGCACCTAATTTTCCCCCACCACAATCAAAATCGACGGTCACCTACACCATCACAATCGACGTCAGTGGGAAAGCTGGATGCCTACCTAAAAACATGAGGGGAGGAGATGAAGTCTGAGCGGTGCCTTGTGTAGTGGTTGGAGATGGTCGACCAACATGTTCATCCACATAAAATACTATCGAATGTGTTCCCAAGGTTACAACAACCGCATGTCACACTCTCAAATTAGTTTCTGTACCTGTAGTTCCGTCCCAAGCTCAGTAAAAGTTATAACCGGTTCAAATGGAGTACCAAGCCAAACCCTGCCGGTTAATATAATTAATTCGACAAATCAATTGTAAATTGCTATTTACCTAATTTTATAGACATTTTTATAAATAGTGAAGTCTTAACTACTTAAACCAAAAGACATAAAATGTAACTGACATTTTCCGTAAAAAAAGTTTCTCACTTAAAATTTGAAAAGTAAAGGATTTTATGCTGACCCAAGTCACCCAACAAAACGGTGTAATAATAAAAATACAAGATATTTTCCATGAACATGACATTGACATAAAGATGCATGTAATTCCATTCATCTTTTGGAAAAAAAAAAAAAAAAAACTTTCGTGAAGAAGATTAGCAATTATTTCTTTCGGAATTTGCTTCAAAAACATTTTAACAAATGTCAATAAATTTGTTGATAAAAATGTATATAGGTGGTACTTAACAAAATGATCAAACTTTTAGTTTATATGAGACAATGTAAATGTATGTTGCGTATATGAATGCTTATCGTCTCATTACAATTTTATTTGGTTTATAAGCATTTGCAAATTTTAGCCTAATTTTAAATAGGAAACAAAATATATATTCAAATTATTAATAGAGTTAATTGCCCGGATAGTCCCTGTGGTTTGTCATTTTTCACCTTTAGTCCCCAACTTTCTAAAATTACATGTATGCTCCCTGTGGTTTGTTTCATTATTACTCGGATGGTCCCCAGGTTGGATTGAAGTTAGTTTTTCCAGTTAAGCTGATGAGAAATGACCTAATTAACCTTTATCATTTAAATCAATATAATTTTTTTTTGACGATCAATAACAAAACCAGATGCAATATAAATATTTACATAATTTCAATCAGATCTCATCTGATCTAATTTCACATTCCTCAAAACCACATAGAAACCCTAACAGATCTACAAACCAAACAATTCGATCGACAATTCG